>KZ107262.1:0-42499 GCA_000504365.2 Pseudocercospora pini-densiflorae CBS 125139 | reverse complement strand
TGTATCGTTCTTTAGCCTTACTAGATAAGCCTAATTAATCTACGCTAACTCTAGTATATATACTAATATTACTAACTCCCCTCGAAATAACGACTAATACGTAATAGTAGTACGTACCCTCTACTTCTAAAATAGTATCTAAAAAAAAGGAAAACATTAGTTTATAGGCAATCTTAGTAGCTTTCGAATATATCTAGTAGCGTCTAGATTAGTTTATATAGGTAGGCTACTTATAGTCTAGTAGATTTATATATAAATTAACGCGTCGCGACTAGACGGCTTTTAGGTCTTCTAGATAACGCGTATTCGCGAAATTTATTAATATTTTATTAGGAGCTTGTAGTAGATATTAAATAGAGTAAATTATATAAGATAATTTCTTTAGATAGTATATTATTATTATCTAGTAGCTATCTAGCCGTTCCTAAAGCTAGATTGTATAATAGTATAAAACGCGCCTAAAGCTAAGATATATCTACTAGATGCGCTAGATACTTCCTTAGACCTCCTCTAGTAGGAGGAGCCCGCGGAGCGCTTGATTAGCTCCCTACGCGAGGTGGTCTGAGCGTCCCCTGAGACTAGACCCTTGCATGATGCGTCCTCAGAATAGTAGCTCGAGCTCTACGCGCGTGAGCTCTGCCACGTACATAACTTTTCTGTTTGCTAGAACTAAGAGCTACTTCTTAGGAAGTCATGATAGTCCTTCTAGACAAAGATACCTAAGACGACCAGACCTCAGCTCTCCCACGATGGACAATTTCGTGGAGGCTGCCGCCTACCACTTTGAACAGAACCGCCCTCTAATTCCCGTCTACATCCATCTTCTGGTCGCTGCCCTCTTTCCAATCTACATCGGCGCTCATGCCTCCCTCTCCCGTCCAAGCTCCGCCGCGAAGCCATCGAAGCGTACTGAGCAAAATCAAAACGACGATGACGAGGAGGAAGAAACTGTCCAGAAAATGGAAGGCTTGACACCTACCGATGCAATCATTTTCCCAGTCACTGCAGGTCTTGTTCTGGCAACCCTGTACTGGTTGATCAAGACATACGGCGCCAGTGTGATCAATACTGTGCTCGGCGTATACTTCGGCTTAATCGGCACATTCAGTGTCGCCAAGCTCATCAACGACACCTTGACTACTGTCGCAGGTGTTCTGATGCCTAGCTACTACGCAGATCAGGGCAAACTGTGGAAAGTGTCCGCAGATAAGCATGAAGTGATCATCGCAGGCGACGCGAGTGATATCAAGTCACGCAGCTCACCATTCGCTGGCATTCTGGGTCGTCTTCCACTGCCCAGCTTTGCCTCAAACGTGGCCTGGTGGCTGCGAGACCTGATCTTCAAGAAGTTCGAAGTCAAAGGCTATGCCAAAAACTTGTTCGACTTCAAAATCATCATGACTCAAAATAATGCGCTTTCTGGGATACTGGGAGTTGCCGCAATCGTGTACTCGTTCCTCGGCGACAAGCCATGGTGGTTGACCAACCTGCAAGGCTTTGCAGTATCCTACGGCGCTTTACAGCTGATGTCGCCCACCACCTTCGCCACCGGGACCCTCATCCTCAGCGGCTTGTTCTTCTATGATATCTGGGCTGTGTTCTTCACGCCACTGATGGTGACTGTTGCTAAGAACCTCGACGTGCCAATCAAACTCGTCTTCCCACGCCCAGACTCGCCACCTGCTGCACCTGGAGAAGCACCAAAGCGTAGCTACAGCATGCTTGGTCTTGGCGATATTGTGTTGCCTGGGCTCATGATCGCTCTTGCCCTAAGGTTCGACCTGTATATGTTCTACCTCCGGAAGCAAAAGAAAGTGCAGAAATGCGAAGGCGAGGTATGCACATTAGAGACGGAGAAGGCACCGTATGTCACAGTGACCGGACATTGGGGCGACAAGCTGTGGACTCGTGGCATCGAAAGTGCATCGCTTCCAGCACAGCTCTCGGCCGGCTTTCCAAAGCCCTACTTCACTGCGTCAGTCATTGGCTACATCATCGGTATGCTGGCGACTCTGGTCTTCATGTCAGTCTTCCAGCATGCCCAGCCTGCACTACTTTACCTGGTGCCAGGCGTCTTGACCAGTGTTTGGGGCACTGCTTTGATTCGAGGAGAAGTCAAACAGGTCTGGGAATACTCAGAAGCCATCACTGGTGAGGCGAACGATGACGAAGCAAGGAGTGGCGCGCCGGAAGAGAAGAAGGAGTCGAAGGGTCTCTTCGCTGATCTTTGGGCCGACCTCTTCGGACACAATGAAGATTCGAAAGACAAGAAGGCCGCAGACAGCGAAGAAAACAAGGACGGGAGCAAGCCACCATCCGAGGCGAAGACTTTGCGTGAAGAATCGAGTATCTTCTCTCTCAATATCGAGCAACACAAGCGAAAATCTGCAGCCAGTACCCAGAAGCCAGAGAAAATTGACGATGGAAGCCAGGCTGAGAGCACGACTTCTGAGGATGCTGTTCTTGTTTCCGGATCCGATCTTGATGACGTTAAGAGCAGTTATTCTCGTTATCGGGTCGTAAGTACACAGAAAGGCACAGTCGAGAAGCATCAGCGCTTGACCTGAGCTGCTTGCACAGAGTTGAACGACAGTCATGCATTTGAATGAGTTTAGCGAGGCGTTTGGATCAAGGTTCTACAGCATCGACGGATAGACGAGATACAAGCGCATATTGCCTGCACTAAGCTGCCACAGCCGCTGCCATATTCAGCCACCATCAGCTTTCCGTGGACTGTAGGGTAGCAGGGCGAAATACCCGTAGTTGACCGATGGAGTGAGTCAGGTCTGTCAAATGAATGAAGCTGATCTTAAGCACAAGTCTGCTCAGCGCAAAAGCAGGTACACGGCTGTCACCAGTAGAGATGTCCATCCACGAGCCACAAACCTAATCAAGCTCATGGACTTACGTGTTCACACTGGTATATGCTCGACTTTCCACAAGGGACTATTTTCGATACTCTCGGCGGGTACGCCTAGGCATTTAGAGAGCCTCGAGATTCTCTTAGAGCAGCCATCCTAAGGCCCGTGCCAGGCGACGTCACATGCTGGTCCGCCTGCGGTCCACTGCCATCCATACAGTGTATTCTGTGTTTCTTTGAGAATCCGTACGGACGCACATCCCTAGTCACCAGTACTTCCAACCTTATTAAACACTCTGCGCGGTCGTGTGGCCGAGCCCTTCCTGCACACACGGCACGGATGTGTCGTCGCGACACGAGTGCCGTTGCGATCAGCATAACGATCACCGGATGCCGGAAGTGTATTCAGACGACTTCACGCGCTCTCGTATACGTCTCGCTTCCTTACGAACATTCTCACAAAGTCGAAAGGCGTCCTCTCCCATCATTCTCCATCATAGCACAATCTTTGGTAAGCGACAGCGATCTCAGGTGGCGTCTTTCGTACGTGGCGTCGATGGGGGGCACTGAAGTGCCGACCACAGTCTTGGCTGGAAACGCGACTAATCAGAGCCGACTCGTATCTCATTATCACCAGAAAACCTGGTTCACCATCAGCACGATCTTGCGCTTGGTTTTAAGCTTCTCCGCGATGCTTGCTCTGGGTCTCAGCAATGCACACGAAGCAGCGAAATGCTGAAGGCCAGGCTCGAGATTCAACACGTGTGATATGGTAGCATCGAACTTGCTTCATCACATGGCAGCCCTACCACGCCGTCCCATGCAGCATCGCCAATTCTTGCGGTGACCGAGGAAGTAGCAAAGTTTTATAGTCGATGTGGCCTTCTGCAACAGTGCCAGGGAAATGCTTGGCTTGGTCGCGTAAGACTTGGGTGCTGACCATCAACAATCCAGCAAATGGACAAGCCACCTACGCGCTAACTACCTATACGTTTGCAAGATAGAAGCAGAAGACAGTCATCTGATGGCGTGCGCAAGACAAGCATACGAGCCATGCAATTAGGGTGTGTGCAACGTCTCATGGTTGCAAGCACAGAAAAGCTCCGCTGCAATCCAGCTGTACGAGAGCACCTATCGACGAACAACACTAAACCCATAAGACAAAAGCTGACGTTGGAGAACACCGAGGCCCAAATTAATACAGTTCAATCGATTGGAAGGCAGTCTTCCAAGACATTTGATCGACCAGCCAAATCTGACGTCCCCACTGTCGATCAGCACCACTAAACATCTCGACTTGCCAGAATTGGAAAGACTGGTCGCTCTTGGTCTACCTGCAAACTCTCCGCCAGGCTCAGGCGAACTTGGCTCCGCCGATTTATCCTGCATGCGGCTCAACTCTGATGTACTTCGCGTGGAGCGGACTGTACCAAGAACGATACGAAGCATCAAAGCACAGATGGGGCAAGGAAATGGAGATGCGAATAGGGAAAATAATAAATAAGCGACGCATGCCCTATCTCCATAATCTTGAGTCGAGCAGTCTTTCTAGAGAACTCCGAGTCAACTCGTCAACTCGATCACCATGAAGTTCACCACCTCCCAAGTCCTCTTGGCTGCGGCCGCACCCTTGGCCAATGCCTTCCCAGCTGCCATGCTGGAGCAGGCGGCCAGAGATCCAGAGATAGCCGCCCGTGCCCTAGAAGTCAGCAACCTCATTCAGAGACGACGAAATGGGGAGCTCGATGCTCGTCAGGCTGGTGCTGATGCTGCGACTGCAATCTTCGAGCCAACCAACACATTCAATGCTGCAGAGCAGTACATTGATGTGTCCAAGGGCAGCGGTCACGAGTATGTGGCTCCAGGTCCAGGTGATCTTCGAGGACCCTGCCCAGGTATGTGACACATTGATCAATGCTTTTCGTACATCTTTGCTGACGATGCTTTCCCAGGTCTGAACGCTTTCGCCAACCACGGCTTTCTGCCACACAACGGATATGCTACTATCCAGCAATACATCGACGCCACCGAAAACGTAGTCGGTATGGGTCCCCTCCTCTCCGGCTTCTTGTCCGTCCTCGGTGCCGCTATCGACGGTGACCTCATGGCATGGAGTATGGGAGGAACTCCCACCATCGCCCAAGGAGGCGTAACAGGACCACTCGGAAACGGTCTCATCGGTTCGCACAACAGTAAGCAAGCACTCCAACCATAAAACCCACCTCACATCTCTCTAACCCTCACTTTCCACACAGAATACGAAGGCGACGCCTCCCCAACCCGTCCAGATCTCTACCAAGCAGGCAACAACTACAAAACTGTAACCTCCCAATTCCAAGACCTAATCAACAACTCTCCCGGAAGCGTAACAATCAACTCATTGACCGCTTTCCGCTCAAAACGTTTCGACGACCAAATCGCCTCCAACAAATACTTCTTCAACGGACCTTTCTCCGGCGTCCTCGTGCAGCCCGCAGCCTACACTTTCATCTTCCGTTTCATGGCAAACCACTCCGAAGCAAACCCAACCGGCCTGCTGAGCTACTCAACCATCCAATCCTGGTTCGGTGTCCAAGGCACAAACGGAAACTACAACGCCGTACAAGGAACCGAACGTATCCCAGATAACTGGTACCGTCGCGCAAAGGCTTACCCATACGAGGTTGATTATTTCCTTGCGGATGTGCTTAATGCTGCTGCTCTGCACCCTAAGTTCCTCGATATTGGTGGTAATACTGGTACGACTAACTCTTTTACTGGTGTTGATGTTGCCAATCTTACTGGAGGTCTTTTCAATGGCGCTAGCCTCTTGCAAGGCAACAACTTGGGCTGCTTCGTGTACCAGCTCGCTGCTCAGGCTAAGCCGGATGCTGTTCTTGGTGCTTTGACGAAGTTGACGGATACGATTGGTTCTCTTATTGCGCCTTTGGGTTGCCCGCAGCTCAAGGCTATTGATGAGGCTCAGTTGGCGCAGTTCCCTGGATACAGCCAGAAGCCGGTGTATGGTTAGAAGATGATGAGAGAAAAGCTGTGTTTTTGTATGCGTCCAAGCGAAGAGTCAGGGTGGTGGATAGATGACTAGGATCAGCAGACCTAGATAGAGTGGAAGCAGTTTTCACGATTCTGACAATCTTGTTCGATCCTCATCTTGCTTCTCATTAGGCTTGTCGGATGTTGTGAGACTGCTCTGACGCGACGCCATTTCTCGATTCCTTCGACCATTCCTCGCACAATTTTTCACACATGCTGATGCCTCCATTGCTGGTGTCGTTCCCACTCACCGATTATGTGAATGGCCAAGGGCTTGCATTCGATTCGGCTTGCCTTCGCGACGTGAGGATGCGTTTCGCGCTCCAAAGCTCCGAACATGGCATTTGGCTAACTCTGGCAGAAATTTGCGTCGTCAAATACATGTTTCGAAACAGGTCAGCATATTTCCTCGCTGTTCAGACCGAGGGATAGAAAGGATCCTGGTAGTATCGGCAGGTTCGCTGGACTTTGGTTCTGGCCGCAATCCCTAGACGTCTGCAGGATCAACGTAGAAGTCCCGCTTCTTTCGGTACGTTACGATCGTGACCCTCCGGATACTCAATGCCAGTCACATCGAAGAAACGCTTGGCACCTGTGGGGGACCATTAGCATTCTCGCATCCAGCAGGATATCACACGCATAGACGTACAAGACGGGTACCATTCGATGTTTTCATTCTCGTTGCAACGGCAATTCAGTTGCTTCCGCTTTCTCTCGCTCCTTGGACAGCTCTTCGTAGGATAGTGATGATAGCCGATATCATCGAAGAAGTGTATTTCACCCTTGTCCAACATCAGAGATGCGGCAATCGAGTGTATGCTCGCGTCGCCCCAGCGCTCGTAGAAAAAGCCACCTGACTGGTCGAGATACGTAAAGAAGTCGCTGTATGCTTCGCTTCGATACCACTCTAGGCTGGCGATCTCGAAGTTGTCCCAGAAGTGGCAGTGGTTGAAGGTGATGCCTGTTGGAAAGCCAGATGCTTAGCAGGTTTCTCAACCGTATATGCTTCGACAAGTCTGCCGCTGGTGGAAACAGCCCTGCTCGTTAGAAATCGTTGGTCACGTACCTCCATCTTCAGACAAAAACGCCATGTGGTTGTTCTTGCTGATGTGTTGTGGAAACTCTTCCATGAAAGTCCTGACATGACTCCAAAGGCTGCGAACAGTATCGCTGATCTCGTTCATTGAGATCACGAACGCGTACTTCTTTCCATGCTCTGCCATATATGCGAAAGGGTCATACGGGATATCACAAAGGATCTCAATCCCTGGCTCCACTCTCCAATACCATTCGTACTCCAGCACCAGCGTATGACGATAGAAAAATCCAGACTGGTACCTGCACATATGTCGATACGAAGAGCTGTTCCCATATGGTATGTCTTTTCTCAATCCCATATCATGTTTGCTTTGTTCCACGAGAGACATGTTGAGGCCAGCAGGATAGCTCCATTGCTCGTGATCAATCTTGCCGTATCTCGCACGTCCGGAAGTAGCAACTGTGGTAGCAATCTTAAAGTCCTCTGTGAAGTCGTCGTCATTCAGGAAGACCCAGTCGTAGTGATAATTGTGATTGAAGCGTGTCTCCACGTCGTGTATGCTATCTAGCATTCCTTCGAGTTCGCTGTTTCGCACCAGCGAGACGAAAGTGGCATTCATCAATGAGTGTCCGGGCCATAGGTAGTTTGTGAATCTAGACTGTGGACCATCTTGTTGTCGAAAGAGCGGGTTGCTTGCAGATGAGATAGTAGTCGCCCTCGTCTCATCTGTCCAGAAGCAACGCAGAAACACAAACAAGAACAGACATGCTAACGGGAAGGCGAGTGTACGAGGGATGTATCGTGGCGAGTGTATAGAGAGGCCCATGATAGCCAACTGAGGGCATCGGGGGAGAGAGAAGGGACTTCTGCATCGCGAAGAGAAGTACAAGCATTGCCCAGACTCACAGTTTTGACATTACAGGACCACGCAGCAGGAAGCTCTGCCAAAAGCGATATGTTGACCCAGTCTTGACTTGAAGGCTTCTTGTGGCTTGCGCATTGAAAGTAATGTAAGGTCCAGAAGAGGCGGAGGAAGAGGGTGGCGTGATATTCTTGGCAAAAGTGCACGGACGGATCTCCACGTTTTTGAGACGCCGAGCTGCTTCCTCACTTCCAATCCGACCATTCAACAGCATCGTCTCGTGAAAACAGCTCATAGACCATCTTAGGCGAAGAAGGCATGACAGCAACGGGCCATTTGGCTGCTTTCTCATGATGTTGGCCTTGCGATCGCAGCACTGCGTGAGTTCGCGGAGAGATATGCTTGAGACACCGATCAGCCACAACTGCAGCCCCTCAAACCTACACAGAACGACACGACCTGGACAGAGGTCCACAAGCCTCCTTCCGAGATGCTCTTGCGCAACACAGTAAGACTCAAGCCTGGCACTCGGGCACGCCGCGACGCGTGATGAAAACAATGGTAAGTCCTTTGTATCTCTTTTGTATCTTCTCGCTCGTCTCTACTTGGAGAGCTTCGCCAAGCTTCACTTTTCGACAACGTGGACGACTGTATCGTCTTTGAGTCCGGGTTGCGAGCGGAGAGGTCACCGGGACTTGAGTCCAGCAGGGCACATCTGGTCTACGGCCAGAATCGTATCTCGCAATGGCTGTCGCCATGGGAAAACAACATTTCTACGAAAGTAAGGAAAGAAAAAGCATAGAGAGTCCACGACACCTCGAGACAATATCGCATACGAAATCGCCCAACCAGTCGACATCAGCAAGATATGAGCATCTCGACGGTCTCCGTGGGCTCGCCGCAGTCTGTGTGGTCATCATGCATGTCACACCAGACTTTACGGAAGGACTACATGAGCACGGCTTCGGCGAAGTCATGAAATACTGGCATCTTACATCATTTCCCTTCATTCGCCTCATATGGAGTGGAGGCAATGCCGCCGTCCCGATATTCTTTGTGCTGAGCGGCTTTGCATTGAGCATAGCGCCGCTGAGACTCCTGCGAGAGAAGGGCAGGGCAGCAGGCCCGGAGCTGAGACGTAAGCTTATTGCTGCTGTTCTGAGAAGGCCAATACGACTCTATGCACCGGCAATCGCGATCACGATGTTACAAGCAGTATTCAGGCAGATCCCTGGCTTGTGTATTCTCAATCCCAATATCCCTCCAATTCCAGAAGCGAACCTCATCCAGGAGCTCGGATCGGCGGCAAAGATTTTCAAATTCTTCTGGCCTTTTCAAGATCATGAGGCTGCATCCTTTCCGTACAATCAAGTTATGTGGACGCTTCCTATTGAGATGAATGGTAGCTTGCTAGTCTATGCACTGCTGCTTCTCTTCTCACTTGGAACGATTGCTGGACCAGGAGTTAGAGCTCCAGCGACACTGTCGGCTTTCCTTTTCATTGGCGGTGCTATTGTGTTACAGACCACTCGTCATTGGAGCGTTGCTTGCTTTGCTTGGGGTGTGATGCTGGCGGTAATTGACCAATGGCCGGTGGGAACACATTTCCGCTATACAGCAAATCACTTGTACAAGAGGCTCAGGACCATTAGAGGGACTCAAACGCTTCCGATCGTCTCCGAGAAGACGGCAAAGCCGCGAACAGACTCGCTCTACGCAGCATTGACGAAGCTTGATGCGATTCTTCCACATCTGTGCCTCTTCGTTGGCTGGTATCTGCTTTCCGTCCCTGGCTATCCCGATCACAGATACTGCGCAGACACTCTAGGTTGGAGATGGCTGAACAGCTTGATCCCTCGCCCTTACGACAACGACTTCCGCTTCAATCGATACTGGACGACAGTAGGCTCTTTACCCGTCGTCTATGCCGTTCTACGCATTGGCTGGTTACAGACCTTCTTTAAATTCAAGGCGCTTGTGTTCCTCGGTCGCGTTAGCTTCGCATTATACCTAGTACACCTACCGATGAAGCCGATCATCGAAGAACGAATCAAGCCTTTAGTTGGCGGATATACGAATCCACCGCTCGAAGGAACATTCTGGGATCACTACTGGAACATCTCGGACGTGGGCCCGCCCGGTCTCAGTCCGAGATACCTGATAGCCATGGCTGTCATCATGCCTTGCTTTCTGCTAGTAGCATGGGCAGCAACAGTCGCAATTGACGAGCCATTCGTAAGGATGAGTAAGAGTCTGACTCGAAAGCTCGGGCTTGATAGACCTAGGAGGATGAGTGCAACAGCGAGATCTGAAGTATAGCTTCTCATAGACCTGGACCGCGAACAGTATTATCAACACTTCCCCGTCGGACTCACACCCGCATTCTGAACCGCAGTCTTGATTCCCTCCACAGCTAAAATCACACCCACAATATCCCGTGTTGCCAATCTCGCATGCTTTCGTAAGTCGTGCACCTGGGCACACCGAAATATTTTGAACGCAGACGCTTTGGCAAGCGTCGTCAGAGTCGTACTTCGTGATACCGTTAGTATAGGAAAAGAGGCCGAGCATCCATACGTACGTAGCACTCGCAACATCCAGAAGCCGGAAACGTTCCACTTATAGAGGCAGTACTGCTGGGGTAGGTCGGGAAGGTTCTGTTGCAGTCATCGTCGTTCTTACACTGCGTGTTTATCGTTAGCCTCAGGAAGGGGTCGGGGCGCTGGTCTTTGATACGTAGTCGGTCGAGCAGGTTTCGAATGGTGCTCTGTACTGTAACAACGGATTGCTGACAGCTGTGTTGATGAATGATAGCAGTATTGTAACGATGAACAGGATCATTCTTCGGCGTTGTCCAGAATGTGAGAGCGAAGTGGAGATTGCGAGCTTGGTGATACGAAGCTCTCAGGAGTGAGTAATGCATGTGTGCTGTTATATTGACTACAAAGCATAGAGAAATGAAGGACCTTGCCCTAACCCGAGCAAAGAAGATGAGGTCGAGGTGCGCACAGAGGAAGAGGCTGGTCAGGCCGCTGATATGGAGACAGATAACATTTTCAGGGAGCAAGTGACCTTGTGATACCTCACCTGCCATCATGGCTCCGTGAGCATTGCATCCAGATTGTAGTGATATTTCCCCAGCTTGATCTCTGCTCGCGTCCTTTGACGGGGTTTGTATAGCATTTAACGGTCACTTAAGACGGCTGGATACTTGTGGAGGGAATGCCGCATTTTCTCGACTCGTGATCTAGGTCTCTGTCTTGTCTATCACACTATCAGAGCAAATCATTATCGGGATGTACTGGACCCAACGTACGCGCTCTACACTGCATCTTGTCCATCATATTCACGAACAACCACCATAGCATTTGACGAAGGAAAGACAGCAGTATAACCGCACCAGAACCGTTTAGGAATCGTATTCAAGGCACTGGGCCAATTTGGTCCGCACTCGATGTGGACCACTGATCTGGCGCGGTGCTTGACGGTGTCCCTGACGTGCCGACTAAATTTGTAGTGGATGTTGTACTGTGCGCAGTCGTTGCTGAACTCTTTGCAGACACTTTTGTACCCTCCAGAGACCTTGTTATGCTCTCAACAGTTGTCGTTGTACTCTCTGCAGAAACTTTTATATCCTCCAGAGACGTCGTTGTAGTCTCAACCGGCGTTGTTGTGTTCTCCGTAGAAGTCATTATACTGGAAGGACGGCACCGTGGGCGACGCCCAGTCTCGCGTGCCTGCTCCAGGAGCTGATCCAGCCGCTTGGTCTCCGATTCTTTGCATTCTGGGCTCCAACTCGAGTCCTTTATCCTACGCAGTCGACTAACCAGACGATCCGTATAGTCGTCAAGCTCCATCTTTCGCTGTGCCTCTGGTGTCATAACGATCCGTCCAGGTCGCTTAGCTTTCACACCCTTATTTGGCACGACAACAGACATCTCTGCTTGTGGCGCGTCTAGCTGTGTCTGCCAATAGGATGTGTGATTAAAATACGAGTGTGCCTCATGGGTGTTGACATTAACGATTGAATTTCGTTGCGTAACACTTTTGCGTGAACGCAATCTCAGCTGGAGGTCGATGCTGATGACTGCAGAACAAACCAATGTACCTCGCTTCGGTTGTGTAACGCCTGCGACGACGCGCCAAGCAATGCGCTCGCATACTACGTTCTTGAACGGGAGCACCGGTCGGCTTCGAATAATTATCTGAAGAAACGCAATGCCCATCCCGACAAGGCTTGTTCCGTGGAAAAATGTACCTGAGGACCATGCCAACGTAAAGAAAGCAGCTCAGAAACCCTCAGAACGTGGCTTCCCAGCTTTGGCTGCCTTTCTCGCTGCTGATCCAGACAGTGAGACGTACATATTCCGGAAGTTCTCCTTCTTGACAGGCCGCCATCTGGTACATCTTCAATGCGAGCTTTTGGAGTTGGAACAGCAGCTTACAAGGCTTGACGATGATTTGAACACGAGAGGCGACTTGCAGGCCAAACTGAGCCTGCGAGACTGGGAGGAGTTTATGGCCAACGCCGAAGACCAGAGCCGCGGGGAGTGGAAGCTGCACCAACTCGTCCAGGAGATTGGCCGCAAACTGGAAGAGTATCGTGAGAAGTCAAGAGCAGAGCCCAGATCACAGTGAGCTGACACAATAATAGACAATGCTCTGCTTCGTGCAAGCGAGATAGCGCATCTTACACGACCCAAGCAGCGTGTAATCGACGCTCTCAAGAATGAGATGCCCAGTATGGATATCAGCGGTCAGTCGCAGACAATACTATACGACGTTGAAGATCTTGTAGCCCTTCGGCCTTTGGCCGAGAACGATGTGTTGTCATCATTTCTTCAAGATCACTGGCCGTTCCCGAGCAAGGCGAGTCAGAAATATGTGAACTTGATATGGTACTGAAGCTGAGTACGATCCCAGTTCAAGACAGGCTCGTATAGTATGCAAGGGCAGCACTTCCACGAGAGTCATGTCAAACTCCTGGTGTCCATCATCAGCATAGCTGTGGCCGCGTTGCTCTTAGCAGGATCCATCATAACGTTGTACTTCGTCACAAGACCACATGCGCGTCTCGGCCTGCTCATCATGTTCATCGTGCTCTTCGCCATCGGCATTCGTGTTTCAACAAGTGCCACACGCGATGGTATCTTCGCCGCTACGGCTGCCTATGCGGCGGTGTTGGTTGTGTTCGTGTCGGGCGATCTTGGGAATGCGGAAGCTCGTTGAGACAACGGGAAGTGTCGAGACGATCGGAGTGATATTCAGATTATTACGTCGCGATGGATAAAAGACGACGCCCCCAAGGATGCTCCATAGAATATGCGGCGGACATGGAGTAGGAAGCAGCAATTCACTCAGACAAGTTTCGAGCCAAGCGGACCGCACCGCAACTCAACCTTAATCGGCCTCATCTTCCTAAGGGCCTGTTCAGTTCAGTTCGCAGAGCGCTTTGCAAACAAAACACATTCGCAACTGAACATAATCGACGACTTTCCGCAGTCGAGCCGGTGGTCTGTTGTGGTCCCGAGTAGCTGCAATCCGAACTGAACACTTTTGAGCGTCTCGCAATCGAGCGAATTGCTCGGAAACGCGAAAGAATTGCAAACGCCCGCAAAACTTATAGGACACGTTTGCGAAACTTGGTTCCCTACCAAAACCGCAAACCGATTGCGTCGGCCCAAAATTCAGCACTTCGTTGCGTCTGCTTCGCAAACTATTCGCATCTCCGAGCAATCCCAAAACTTCTGGTACTACGCTCCGCGTTTTGAACTGAACAGTCCCTAAGAGGCGGGAGAGGATAACGAATGCAGTACACGTGAACAATGTTCTGGCCGTCGAACGCCCTCATCCTGTCAAATACCGACCACTCTTACTTCTGCGGTGATCACCATCCCCACTTCGAAACTGCACCGCGACTCAACCTTATTCAGTAGACAACATTTACATCAATGACGCACTTGAGCGACCATATCAACGCTCAAAGAAATATATCTTCCGCTATCAAGAACGCCCTGGGTATCTGCATCTCCATCCACTCTCCACTCCCTCTTCCTCTCTCAATACCTTTCTCTAATCAAAATTTATCCTCCACAACTCCCTCTCACAACCAGCCGTAAAATCACTCCGAGTATGATGCGCCAAAACATTATCACTGACCAACAAATCCCCCTTTTCCCAAGCATGATAATAACAAACTCTTCGATCATGCAAAAGATCCGTCAAAATCTCTAAAATCTCTTGATTCTCCTCCTCACTCACGTCCTCAATTTGGACGTTGGTAGGTTGAAATGCCGTTTTCTCTTGAGGCCAAGGTTCATGAAATCTTAGACACGGCTTTCCGGTAGCTGGATGATCGATGACGAGCGGTAGACTTCTGAGGGCCGTGGCGTCGAAAGAGGAGGTCGAGACGTTCCAGGTTAGGTGCCGGAGTTTCTTGAGAGGGAGGGTGGGAGGAAGGTATTGGAAGACTTTGGTTGAGACTGAGAAGAGGGTGAAACCGGTATCTTTCGGGGAAGTGGTGACGGAGGTGAAGAACTGGAATCCCGGGGGCGTGGAAACCAATTCTTCAGTCCCATCTTCACGAACATGTTTCTCGGTTTTGAAGAGTCCGTCGTAGTGGAAAGGCATCCATTCGGCTGAGAGGACGTTGTTGAGGCCGCGAGTGTTGGCGCCTTGGTCTTTGACTTCGAGAACGAGACCGAATTTCCAGCCTGTGGGTTTTCCGAGATCGTAGGATTTCTTGGTGAAGAGGTCGCGGTTCTTTGTGTCTGCGAAGCCGCGCATGATGACTGGGGAGTTGGTTTGGGCTAGTGCTCGGACTTTGGGACCGTCGATGTCTTCGATAGACAGAGCGTTGGGACCGGCGGCGGGGCGGAGGAGAAGACCTGCTGGGTAGAGAGGGTCACAGAAGATTCCACCTTTCTCTTGGGCGAAGGAGAGAAGGTCGGTTTTCTCGCGGTAGAAGCTGGGACGGCCATTCTTGTGTGCTAGCTCGTATCGATCATCGGCATCGAATTGTGCGTGGTGGCCGGTTGTGGTGGTGCCGTCGAGGTTAATCGCTATTGAGCAGTGCCATGGGGTAGTGAATGACGAGTCTGTTGGCAACACGCTAATGGAGATCTTGTTCTCCATGTGAGACGATGGGTGGATTGACAATCTGACAAAGTCGGAGAAGGTCTCTCGTACGGCCCTTGCGAATGCCTGGAAACAAATCATGTCAGCGTCACATTTTGAGACATTCAGTTGTGCTCGATCGACGTACATCACCTCTGAACAGCATCTGCTTTGCAATATACTCAATACCCTTCTTGAACTGTGTCTTCGACCTCTCAGGTCCGACAGGATAGATATCCTCCAAGTCAGTCATCAAGAACTTGATATAGCCTCGATAAGTAAGGCAAGTGTCTTCGTCCTCATGGACCTTGAGAGAGGCGTCGAAGTTCTCATCACCGTAGTGCGAAAGCAGTCCAAGTCGGAAGTTGGTTGCATTCGCGACATACTTGACTTCATCCATCTCATCCGGAATCTTCTTCACCTTGGAAAGGTCCTTGAGGCGAGAGAACTGAATGTGCTTGAACCCTTCCTCGGCAGCCATGGTGCGAAGTGCCTCGCCATAGGCCCAGACATTCTTGTCCGGGACGCCCAAGAGGTCTGTCATGGTCAGTTCAACGAAATTTGCTGGCGCCACGCTCTCCTTGGATGCTTACCATTATATACCAATCCATCAGAAATGATCATGAGATATGCGCCAGGCTTGTATATATGAGCAATTGCAGCGCACATGCCATTCAAATGTGCCAGAGCAAACTCTTCAGCCTTGTCAGGCAGGCACCCCAACACCTTCGAGCTGGTATTTGGTGACTTGAACGGGAAGGCGGGCAGGCACATTCGGACAGGCTGTGACTTGGAGATTTGTGAGGAGATCTGATCGATGAACTTGGTGGTGGACTTTTGAGTGGCGCCATCTCGTGTGGGTAGCTTATACCGGCTGATGATGGCGAGAATGCGGGAGGCCAATGCAATGTCGTCTGAGCTGATAGTGCTGAGGTGCTTCTCTTCTATGGTCGAAGGCTTCTCCTCTGATGGTGAGGGTTGGGCTGAGTCGCGAGGTTCGCTCAAGACATCCTTCGGAATCTCGACCGAAGGAGGCTGAGACTCATTGTTGATGCTCTCACTGGGCGTAATGGTTTGAGCCGACATTCTGCAAAACGACGAGTGCGCTATAGTGAATAGAGTTCAGAAAGAGTTCATGAAGAAGAAGTGTAAGCTTTCAGCTAGTAGTAGTCGAGTGCTTATGAAGCCTTATACCCGCGCCGGAACACTCCCGCTCCAGCTTGATCATTAGATCGCGAAGGTCTGGTGAGGGCTTCCATGGTATGGAAAGGTCTTTCGAGGTAGATCACGAAGACCCACGGACCTAAAGCCTCTTCCGTCGCAATGGCCATATGGAAATATCTCGCTACTGATGTCGTCTGGAATGGCTTCGCGTTGAGAGGCGCTACCGCAGAGCGAACTCGACAGCCTTGCGAGACATTTGACGTCGAACCACGGCATTGCGTCCAGTTCTGTCAAGATCGGCTATTCAACTTTTCCTCACAATGTCGAGAGCGGCTTGGCATCGATCCATAAATTTGCAATGCACGACAGGGAAGACACCCGCTTTCGGCCCTGTCTGAAAGACATGCATCGGGAGTTCGTAAGGCTGGCCTGTGGCACCTGTTCTTAGAGACTTCTGCCTGCTTTCGTATCGCTCGTTCCGCTCGCAGTGATGGAGCTTGACGAGAATGGCTAATGGCCGATTCGCTCGCCCCAACGCCGCTCCCAGTTCGATGCCCCGTTGCATACAGTTCTGTCACGAGCAGTTGTGTAATTATTGACTTGCGATGTCGAGAACGTCTTGGCAGTGCCGACCCATATTACTGCAGGAGAAAGCAGGGAAGAAGCGAACCATCCACTTTCGGGCCCCTCCGAGAGACGTGCGAATTAGTAAGGCTGGCTCTTGGACCGTGCATCACTATAGAGCACGAACGATGTGCTACATGGTTCATCTCAATCGGCTAAGGCGTATAGCGCCTCACTCGTATCAGGCTTCCGATAAGTCTCGAGAGATGTAGCATGGCATCCGTCAGAACTACCGTTGAAGCCGAGGCAGGACCAGAACGGAGAATTTTTGTAATCACGAATGGTTGATAGTCGCTTCGATTCCGCATCTCTGCTTCATAGGTCATTTCCGATCTGCTATTGCTTCTGTCAGGAATATCAGCACCAATTATCGTTGTCGAAACCGCAAGATGGGAAGCCTGCCAGCTGTAAACGACGAAGTCGTCGATGTCGCGGTTATTGGAGGTCAGTTGATTAGAATACTCTCTTCCGGAGAGTTTGCTAAAGAGTTTAGGTGGTCCAACTGGGCTGCTGTCAGCATTGCTGATGTGCTCTCTTGGAGCAACAGTGAGCGTCTTGGGTAAGCTTAAACAGGCAATCCAAATGGAGACCATCATTGATAAGGAGACAACAAGATTCCAAACCTGGGCCACTTCAGCTCGGTCGTGCAGATGCTCTTAACGCACGGACCCAACAATATCTCGAAGTTGTTGGCGTCCTGAAAGAACTCCGAGCCAAAGGCATTGAGTGCAACACAAGCTCGACCTTCGGAGATGGAGAATTCAAATCTCGTCAAAGTCACTGGTGGACGGGTCTCGAGCATTGCTTGCACAAGCACTTCCTCATGATCGGACAGCCCGAAGTCGAAGCTGTTCTCCTCAACCGGTTGGACACGCCAGTGCACTACGGCGAGGAGGCAGCATCTATCTCCGAAGATGATGAAGGCGTCACAATCGTCACCAGTCTCGGCAGAACGATCAGAAGCAAATATGCCGTCGGGGCAGACGGAGCTCGATCAATGGTCCGAAATGCCCTTGGGATTAGCTTTGCCGGTACCAAGCCAGAAATGATCTGGGCTGTACTGGACACATTCATCGACACAGACTTTCCTGTCTGCTCTGAGATCATAACATTCCAGCTAAATGAGCAGGCCAGAGTATCCTGGATCCCACGGGAGCGAGGAATGGCACGATTCTATGTCCTTCTGGATGGTGATGTCACCCAGGAAAAGGCAGAGGCTTCGATTCGAGACCACATGAGTCCGCATCGCGTAGAGTTCCAAAAAACGGAATGGTTCAGCACATTCGAGAGTACGTATGTCCCTGTCGACAAAGCTCAAATGGTTACGTCCTAACAAGCTGTTTAGTCAAAGAACGCATTGCATCGACGTTCGTCTCAAAACAAGGCCGGGGTCATATCCTGCTTGCGGGAGACGCTGCCCATGTCCACTCGGTAAACGGTGGACAAGGCTTAAATACCGGCATTGCGGACGCTTTTGCGTTGGCGTGGCGGCTCGCCTTGGCAGTTGATGCTTATGGACACGGCTCCAAAGCGGCAGGCCCACTCATCCAGAGCTATGATATCGAGCGCAGAACAGTTGCAGCCGATGTAATCAATGTCGCTGCTCGACTTGTGCGGGACACCATGCATACGGCCAAGCAGTATGTGAGCACGATCGAGAAGAATGCTGGTTATATCACCGGAATGGGCGTCGCTTACGATGAGTGCGGCTCTCCTTTGGTGACCGAGTCGCAGAACAGCATCTGGAAAGCAGGTCGAAGATGTCCTGACATCATCTTGCGCTCCTCCGGATCAGAGTCGAGATGGTTGTACTGGTAGGTCACGTATGGTCAATTTTCGGTGCTGGCATGTGGCAGACCCCTCACGGAAAAGTGGTCCGACTTCGAAGACATATGCACTAGGTACATATTGCTTCCCGCAAGCAGTGAAGAAGCCGATCGCTCATCAAGCGCCGATGAGAGGACGTCGACCTTCGTTTCGGAGGATATTGACCCGCAAGAGCAATTCGTGGTCATCGCAAGGCCGGATATGTACATCGGGTATGTTGGATCGGAAAAGCAGGCGCTGGAGTACTTGTCAAGAGCAGTCAAGGGTACATAGCCGATTGTTGAAACCACGAATTTGCATGCATGTCTTGGTCCTGTTCGTCGCATCTGAAGAGGGAGCTCCTCCAGCCGAGCAGACGCTACCCGGAATGTCTCACCGAGCGGCAGGCGAAGCGGCCCGCCATACATTTGGTTGAAGTCTCCAGACTGCACAATTTTCGAACGGTCCTGGAACGGAAAGCATGCGCTATCCCGGCAAGCATAGATGAACTGCTCCACTTATCACTTCTGCCGGCGTTTGAACAGGCTGCAAATGCACGAGCAGCATTCGGCAGCAAATTGCTCAGCCTCGGCGAAGTGAAAGCACCTCACTGGAGGATGTAACCTTCCCAATCGGTCGAGAGATATTAGGAACAATGCCTTTATTTGCACACTAGCTGTCGCTTGGACAGCAGGTTTCGTTGAGCATCGCGTTGATTTAAAGTTGTTGGTCGCGTGGGAGTAATGAAATCAGATGAGATGCCGAACGAATTTTCACACCAGTCGTCGTCCGTTCGTCACATCGTCGTGCATCGTATGGGTTGACAATAGTAGCTCGTTAGAATGTAGTGTCGGCGAGAAAAATTTATGGCCCACATATGCCATGTCTTATCAGATGATCATCTTCGGCCCGCAGATGCGGCAACACGACCGGGGCGGGCAATGTCCTAGTTGTCGATCCAACCAGGGCATTGTCTGTAAGAAAAAAGCTCTGCTTGTTCCAGATGTCGCCACTGTGAAGACCAGTGATCAGAAGCCATGGCTATTGGCTTATCGTATGTCGCAATGCGAAGTGCTTCGCCATCTCTCAACCAGAGTGCAATGTCTGGTAGCGAAAACTCAAGATAAGGCTGCGTAAGAACTGGACAGAAGCTTGGCTGAGAACAACACCAGAAAGCTGTAGCGCAGAATTCCGGTGAAAACCGCATTCCGGGTCGCAGAAGATGTCAAGTCCAGCTCAGTCAGGGGAGAAGAATGCGACTGCTGTCGAAGATCGATCCCTCCAGAGGCAGACAGTTTCTGGTGTGCAAGCCTGGTCTCAAGTCGTAGGCGCTTTCTGCCTGTACTTCAACACATGGGGTGCGTGATGGAATCATCGGACCTCTGGACAGAGAAGGCGAGTGCTGACCATGTGAGTGCAGGACTCCTTTCCAGCTACGGAAGTTTTCAGTCCTACTATGAGGAGGATCTCTTGAAATCGAATAGCTCTTTCCAAATCTCGACGATTGGTTCTCTGCAAAGCTTTCTGCTCGTCTTCCTGGGCTTCCTGGCCGGACCTCTTTACGACGCTGGATACAGCCGACATCTGCTTTCGTGTGGCTCGCTATTGATCGTTGCAGGAACCATCGCTCAGAGTTTCTGCACTCAGCTATGGCAGCTACTGCTTGCACAAGGATTGTGCATTGGCCTCGGATGTGGATGTTTGGCAATTCTGAGTGTCGCGATTCCGACGCTCTGGTTCACACATCGCCTTCCGCTCGCAAATGGCATTGCTGCTTCAGGTAGCGGTCTTGGAGGGTATGCAGGCCAGTCTCAATCAAAGAAGTACCGATTACTGATCCTCGTACAGTGTGATCCTGCCCATCGTCATCAGGAATTCGCTTGGCAAAGTTGGTTTTGGCTGGACAGTGCGCGTGATAGCGCTCATTGTGCTGACGCTTCTCGCGAGTGCCAATCTGCTCCTTCGCGTGCCTCAGCCTGTTAAGCAGAGACGAAGGCTTGTCGATGTGGACTCGTTGACGGACTGGCCGTACATCTGCTTCGTGCTGGGATGCTTCTGCGTATTCCTAGGGATGTACACGCCGTTCTATTATGTGCAGACCTTTGCACATCGAAGTGGACTTGCCTCCGAGAGTGCGGCTCTGTACATTGTCACGGCGATGAACTGTGGCTCCATCCCGGGACGTATCATTCCGGCATTCTTTGCTCAGCGGTTTGGTCCACTGAATATGATCATCCTGACGACAGTTGCGTTGGCGGCTTGTGGACTGGGATTTCTTGGCGTAGGAAGCACAGCATGTGTATATGTCGTGGCTGTATTGTATGGCTTTTTCAGCGGCACTTTCTTCGCTCTCCAGCCGACTGTCTTTGCACGCCTGACTTCAAATATGGCTGTGCTAGGAACGCGCTTCGGTATGGCGTTTACTGTTTTATCGGTTGCTCTGCTCTTCGGAACCCCGATCAGTGGCGCGTTGCAAGGTACAGACGGCTATGACGCGTCCTGGGCGTGGGCAGGAGCCACTCTGTTCGCCGGAAGCTTGTCTATATGTGTCGGTAGAATGTTGAAGGCGGACTGGGAGACTTGGAAACGATTGTAGCGATAGCATGGAGACGAGATTGAAGAAGTAGCTAATCCATGAAGTTGGAAACAAGAAGGAAAGTTCACATGGAAGCTCGACCCAAACTCTAAATTTGAGCCCCTTCGCGTACAATCCGAACACATCTCGGCCGAAGACCTGAACGCAACGTCATGTCCCACAAGGCTTTCTCGACTTGATTGATGTCAATCGTATGCGTAATCGATTGTGCACGATTGATGGAAATGAGAACCGATGTCTGGATGCGGAGAGCGGTGAATGCTTAGAAAGATTTCGGAGTTGGAAGTCATAGACGTCTTTGCTGAGCGACAATGAGTGTGGGTCACAGAGACGATCCAGGTCAAGGTGCAATGGGTAGGGAACGGCGATCCATTTGCTGCGTTCTGTTTTCCTTGTCTCGTAATCATCGAGGACTACTAGACAATTGCGAATCGGTCACCCAATTGATGCCAAAAGCCATGTAGAGCTAATCCCTCAGCGTGGTAAACCCGAATATGACACTCCATCACCAACTCATAACGCCGAAATAGGACGCCTAGTCCGGGTATTATAGCAATGACCAAACCAATTCATAAACTTGCATTCGTAACTATTCCCAATCATCATCACTGTCATCATCCTTGATATCCTTCTTCGGCTCTTTAGGACTGCCAGTCGCGCGAGATGTCGTTCCGGAGACGAGGTCGTAGCTCGCGTCCGAATCAGCAACGGACTTGTTCTCGTCTTCGCTCCGTCTGGGCTCTTTTGGCTTAAGGTGATCATTCGAGGTCGCGTTGAGAGTTTTCGTGGATTCCGAAGCTTGCTTGTTGGCGCCGATCTTGGTGTTCGGTGTAGCAGACTCGTCTTCATCGTCGTCATCGTCCCAGGTAACTTCTTCTTCGGGTTCTGCTGCTGCGCCTGCAATTTTATATTAGCTTTGCTTGGAGAAAGGATTTCCTGGGACCTACCCTTAAGAACCTCTTTCCGCTTCTGCTCCTCCGCCTCGATCGCTTTCCGTAGAAAGTAGTACCGCATCCAGAATATCCGGTAATCCACTTTCTCCGGTACAAGCTTTTCCATTGCCCGTCTTAGCTCTTCATACTTCTCCAAGTCTTTGCCAATGGCATCTGTTTGCTTCTCTATGTCAAAGCTCTCTTGCCATGACTCCCATTCTCCTCCCTGCGGATCATCTGTAAAGCTTGATAGAGAGCTATGGATGGCGTGCAGTTGTGCATCTAATCTGGTAGTGTGAAAGATCTTCTTGCCCGTGCCAGGCTCTTGTGTCTCAAACAGCACCTCCGATCCATTGTAGTTCTCAGGGCCAGTAATGGTCACGGCATCGCGCAGGAAGTTCCGCACATTCGTGCCGAACTTGAGGAGTGCTTCGTCCGCAGCATCTTCCGCCTTTTGAAGATCTTTAAGCTTGGCTGCACCTAGCGATCGCAGACTAGCGACAAGACTGCCGGCCTCTTTGACAATGTCGGCCGGCAGGCTCTCGGGTTTATTCTCGCCTTCTTTGACCTGCTCTCCTCCCGCTTCTGCTTGTCCCTCTGCAGCCTTTTTGGGCAAAGGTAGAGCTTCTTCCCCAGGTACTTGCACTTCCGGTCCCGGCTCAGCATTCAGGCTCATTCCCCTCGTTCTTTGCACGACTTGCTCCCTCAAACTCGTGAATCCCTTCGTGGCCTGCTCACTTGCTACCGTGGCCTCCTTCTGCAAGTCCGTGTATAATGTTTCGCCTTGTTTGCGCGCTTGACTGAACCAGCCGCCGAGTTTCGCTCCCCATGGCGAAGATGATACTGCTTTAAATGCTTCTTGGAACTCGGTATTGAGATTGGTAGCAGTCTGAGGGGTTGTGGAGGACGAGGATGATGCAGCTTTGGCTTCGTCGGGTGTGAGCGCTTCTTCTTGAATATGGTCATATGCGACATCCATTGTCGCTGATACGGACTGTCAATGCTAGCCGAGTATCTGTTGCTTATCGAGTATGTTTACGGTATGTACGGAAACGCATGAAGCTGTGGTGAGCGGGACAACCAGGGAGCAGGTGCCATCCGATGCCGAAACTCTATCTCCATGCCGAGAGTCAAGTGAACAACACCTCCTTCCACTCTACAATCTACAGTCTACATTTCAACGACATTTTACATACTTCAGAATCCCATCTACCGACTGTGTCGAATGTAACGTGCAGCCTCTCTTGCGCACGAAGGCCTGGCTGGCAGCCAGGCACAACGAGTCGCCTTTGAATCGGGAGCCCAGATCAACATGATCTGACCTTCAAAACTTGTCACAAATGCCACTGCCGAAGACGTTCCTGCTGATGACGACAATCTAGATGCAAGACATACGATTTCCTGTCAATTTTAGACAGCAGTACGACGATCGGTCACTTGTCTCACCCAGATATATGGCTTTGCAAGATGGGAAAGATTCGGACAGCGGGTCCTCAAATCTTGCCAGAATATTCCGGTCTGGACAATCGTCAACGTGCGGCAGAGAATTCAACCTGATACCAGCGTCAGGTTGCCAAACCGTATGATCTGTCCCCGAACTCAGCATCTTCTCCGGCGCGCCATCTCGGTTCGGCAGGTGTGGATCTTCGTGAAACGGAGGGCGAAGCTCGCTTGAGCGGCGGTACCCGATCCATATGGCCGCCGAACCATGCGCGATGTTTCTTGTATCTTGATATGCGGGTCTACAAACCGACCAGACGCAGCTCTATCACCTTCGGCCATTGTCTATAACTCTTGGCTCTCCTTCTCTTCTTACCTTCAACGCTCTTGGCTGCGTCGACAAGCTTTCTTGAGTCCGTTTCAAGCAGCGCCTGGACATGTGAAGGACGGAAGATTGCTGTGCTCCCTATCATCGTGCGCAGAATCGCAGATGTCTTTCCATGTGGTCTGCAACGTGGGCATCGAACGTCAGAATCGAGAGCGCTGCTGCAGAGCAGTCACATAGCAGAAAGATATAAAGACGCCCGAGTTTTCCGGTCAGTATCGTTTCTTCTACCACAGCAGTCTGCAAGTCAGCTTCTTCACAGTTATTCGTTCTTTTTGCTAGCGACTGGTCGCTTTGCCATTCCTTCATTGCACACTCCTTCATATCTGAACTCTGATCAAAACTTGAAGAACTTCGACAATCAGAGAAACAGCAAAAATGCAGTACATCATTCCAGCCTTTGTGGCGCTTGCGATCAGCGCCAACGCTGCACCACACCAGTGGCACTTCCCATCTGGCTTCCCGGCACCACCAGCTCCAGCCCCGGGTGCTTCCGGTCTTGTTCCAACTGGAACTGGTGTCGCCCTGCCTACTGGCACGGGATTCCCTGCTGGTCCAGGCTACAACAAGACCGTCACCCGGGCTGCTGCTGACGACGATGAGGAGGAAGAGGAAGAAGAGGAGGAGGAGGAATCTTCCAGCAGCTCTGACGAGGAGGAAGAGGAAGAGGAAGAGGAATCCTCCAGCAGCTCCGACGAGCAAGAGGAGGAGTCTGACAGCTCCTCCACCTCGACTTCCACCAGTGGCTCCAGCAACTCTACTGCTTCATCTTCTGGCAGCACCGTCACATCCGCTGCAAGCGTCTCTGACGCCAGCTCAGCCTCTTCCGGCGGCAGCCTCCCAGCCTCATCCGGTTCCTCTGCTCTCGATGCCGTTCAGACCATTGCCGCTGGCGAGTCTTTCGATGGTGGCATGGTCATGTACGACAGAGGCGTGGAGTGCTCTGGTCAGAGCGAGGGTGGCGACAGCGACGCTGTCTTCTACCTCGAGGCCGGTGCCAGCATTTCCAACGTCATCATCGGTATGTCTAAATCACAGATTACTAGTCATGCCACTAACCCATATTGCAGGTCCAAACCAGGCTGAAGGTATTCACTGCTTCGGTGAATGCACTCTGACCAACGTGTGGTGGTCTGCCGTCTGCGAGGACGCTTTCACGATCAAGGAACAAGACGCTGGTGCTACCACTACTATCACTGGCGGCGGTGCTTTCGGCGCTGAAGACAAGGTCCTCCAGCACAACGGTGGCGGTACTCTCTCTGTCTCTGGCTTCACTGTTGAGACCTTCGGCAAGCTCTACCGCTCTTGTGGAAACTGCGATGAGATGTTCGAGCGTCACGTCATCTTTGACGACATCACCGCTACCGATGGCAAGTCCCTCGCTGGTATCAATTGTAAGTACAAATGCGTTCCAACACCAAGCACTTATCACATGCTAACGCTTCGATGATAGCCAACTACGGTGACACCGCCACCTTCACCAACGTCGTTGCTTCTGGCGTCAGCGACATCTGCGTTGAGTACGAGGGTAATGACACCGGTGACGAGCCAGAGGAGATCTCCAGCGGTCCTTCCGACTACTGCATCTACTCCACCTCCGATGTGACCAGCTCCTAGAGCTTGACTCTGAGCTCACCATGGTCTGAGTTGTAGTGCGGCGTTTCATTCACGAGTTGTGTTCTTGATCTAGAGTTGTGTACCAGTATCCATCAATGTCAAATCATTGTGCTGCCGTAGACCCTTGCTTCTCACTCTCCTTGCACTTTAACTAAATGCTTCTTCAACAGCTCCCGAACTCTCTCAACCGGAAAGCCATCGAGCTTCGTTCCATCCATACTCACGACACCAGGACTCCCTCCAAGCATCGAATTCAGGATAGCCTCCTCAGTGGCCTCAGATGCAGCATAGAAATATGGATCGATACTCTCGTTCTTGACGACCCTCGCAGTATACGTCTGAGTCGGATTCATATGCCTCAACTCCGCTGCCTCCAATTGCTGCGGTCCTTGCTCAGCAGTCGAAACCGCAAGAAAAATATCTCCAGAAAACGTCCTGCCAACACCATGCCCACCAACCTGCGCCAAACCAACAGTCGCATGTCTCGCAACCCGATTCAGCTGATGACTCGACAAAGGTGCATCGGTAACGATCAAGACAAGAATACTCCCGTCCTGAACCCTGCCGACATCAACCTCCGGAGCATGAACATCAACCCCCTGTTCCTCCTTCTCACCACCTTGCGCCTCCCTTTCCTTCTTCAAAATCTTCCCAACAGGCACACCCCCAATCTGAAGATCAACAAGATGACCATAATTCGTCTGCACTAATACACCAACCGTGAAACTCCCTTCACTCCCCTCCCCACCACCCACAATCCTACTCGCAGTCCCCGTTCCACCTGCAAATTGATGACAAGTCATACCCGCACCTCCACCAAATTGCCCCTCCAACACCTTCTCCCTCCCCAAACCTTCAAAACACTTCCTAACATCCTCCTTCCCCAACCGACTATCCCTCAAATCACAATTCACCAACCAATCCGCCGTCTCCCCGCACACCGGAGTTCCATAATTCCTACTCCTATCCCTTCCACTCCAACCTTTCTCATCTTGCTGATCAAGAATCCAATCCCAAACTCCGTCAAACACCGTCCCTAAAGAAAGAGAATTCGTGAAAGCTATTGGAGTATTTATGAAACCCCAGTCTTGTATTTGTCGACTTCCGGTTAATTCTCCATTACCGTTGAAAGTGAAAGTTGAGGCGGCGCAGGGGAGGTGGTAGGATTTGGGTGCACGGGGGGTGATGAGGGTTAGACCTTTGGATGCCGTGGAGTTTGGGGCTGTGGAGTTTGATGCTGTAGAATTTGAAGAGGTGGGGACTGTGAGTTGTGAGATGTGGACGCCTGGGACATCGAGGATGGAGTTTGTTGGGCCTGGGGTGTGGATGCCAGGGGAGTATCCTAAGTCGCGGATGCGAGGAGATGAAGCCATTGGATTGAAGTGAGTTGGATTCACATGTGGTTCTGTTTTCTCTTGAGCTCATCAAGCTTTATGTAGGATTGCTTGATGGCGATCAGCACACATGAGGGGTACTTGATTGGTTGGGTGACTCATGGTGAGTGTTCATGTCGAGCGCATCGATTTCCGATTTCGTTGAACACAGCTAGGCCCAGATGTGCCAGATGTATGCGACACAGACACAGACATTACTTCGTTGCATTGCGTTGTGTGGCCAACATTGCGATTTCGTTTTCTTGTGGTCAAGCTCATGAAGGCAACCCGCTTACCCTGGATGTATACTGAGTGCTGCAAGCATCTTCTCAAAGACCATTTCTCGTGTTGATTTGTGATTCCAGATATTTATTGTTGAAACTGATGATCACTAGGGCAATGCATTGGAGTCAGCATGTACGGTCGTCGCAGTCGTTAGCTTCATTAGCATAGTACTTTCGAGCGGATCCGGGAGAGGACTCCAGGAATGATCATTGTTCTCCAAAATCCAGGCGTTCTTCTTCCATTGGGATCTATTCTACAAGTTTCACGGACCTGCCATGCTAGCCAGAGGATGCTTCTTTCCCAACGAATTTTTTTCTGACCAAGGTATTTGTACAATGTGCTCGTCCTGAGCCGGAAAATGCTGTGCGCATTTCGGTAGCCTTACAATTCGTCTCCCGTACAATCGTCTTCTCGTAATTCATTACTCCTGGATCGACGTCAGCATCGGCTTTCAAGGATATGAGTCGAGAGAACTTACCGCCGCGCTATGCAAAAAGAAACAGGAAGGAAAGAGTACTTGGTGGTGAGTCCCAACACAGGCAATGTCAGGAGGAGAGGAAGGAAGCTTCGAGGTCCATGTCGACAGAATCTTAGCGCGAAGCACCAGAGCTGGAGCTAGAGGCGCTACCTTGGCGCTGTTGTGGTTGACGAGAAGCTGGAGTGCGCGGCTGGTTGGTCTTGGACTTGACTTCCGCGACCTTCTCACGGAATGTCTGCCGACACATTGGGCACCGACCCTGCGATGATTCTGACTGCAACCAACCACTGATGCAATGGGTATGGAAGCAGTGCGAGCATTCGCCGATGACTGACAATTATCAGTATGTTGTGGACAAGAGCACGGCATGGAAGGGGAGCATACGGATTGGGCAGTCCTCTCCAGGGAATTTGCACTTGGAGCAAGTGCCTTCGAACTCAACCCGACAGATACCACAAGTGTCGTCGGAGCCCTCTGGCAAATCCCATTTCCAGGCGGCGACAGCGTTGTAGGAGTTGATGGTGATCTTCATCTTGCCGGCGGTCGATGGGGAATGCTTTGGTCTATGAGAATCAACGTCGCGTGATTGTCTGCTGTCGAGTTCACGCAGTTGCGCTTGTCTTCGATTTTGATGCCGAATTGTTCGTGGGATGAGACGATCTGGGAAACGCGCCTCGAATCTGGAGGACGCGTTGGAGGATCGGAATTAAGCCTTCTCCAAAATGGGCCGTTCCGATCCCGAGAAGGGGTCCAAGCTCAAGCTTCGTATCCTTGCATCCCTGCATCGCGTGATCGCAAGTCGGGCAAGAACGCTTCGTGAGAGCTCTGTTTGTCGCAAGAGCAAGGAGGCAGCCGTTCGGCGATTCTCGTGCTGGCCCTTCTCCACCTCTGGCTGTACTGGAAGAACGCCGTCTCTCAACAATGGCCGTAGTGTGGACGCCATAATAAGCTGTTGAGAAGGAACAAATACAATACGCAATGGCAGCCAGAATCCTCCTACGACGACCAGCTCTCGCAAACACCTTCCGAGTGCCACGGTCACCTTTCACCGCGCCCGCCATGACACGCGCCGAGAGCAGCATGACCAGCTACCTCGTTTCGCCAGCTCAGCTCGACAAGGCCCTGAAGAAGAACGCGCCGTCACGATTGTCGACTGCACCAAAAACAATTCCAGTATGCGGGTCTTGGTTTCTGCCGAACGATCCGGAGCAGAGGACAGGGTATGAGGTCTTCAAGAAAGCACATATCCCAAAGGCTCGCTTCTTCGATCTGGACAAGATCTCAGACACGTCCAGTCCGTATCCACATATGCTTCCAAGCCCAGAGGTCTTCAGAGATGCCATGAGAGAGCTTGGCATTAAGCGCGATGACACTGTTGTTGTATATGATGCTGCTGAGACCGGCATATTCTCTGGTCCACGTGTTGCTTGGACGTTCAAGGTGTTTGGTCACCCCGATGTACATCTCCTGAACAACTTCAAGCTGTGGGTCGAGCAGGGCTACCCGACCGAAGAAGGCGACCAGAAGAAGTTTGAGCCGACCGATTATCCGACGCCCGAGTTGGACAAGAGCAAAGTAGCAGCATTTGAGGAGGTGAGGCAGATCGCTTGGGAGCACAACAAGGAGGGCAGCGAGGGTGTACAGATCTTGGATGCGAGGTCTGAAGGACGGTGGAAGGGTACCGATCCTGAGCCACGGCCAGGTCTTTCTTCTGGTCACATCCCCGGGAGCACTTCAGTTCCTGTCCCAACTCTGCTTGACCCGAAGACCAAAACATTTCTGCCACCCGATGAGCTTCGGAAGGTATTTGAGCAGAAAGGCATTGACCCCAAGAAGCCGATCATTTCTAGCTGCGGCACTGGTGTGACAGCGACCATTATCGATGCTGCCCTGAATGAGGCTGGCTATGGTGATGGGGATCGTCGAATCTATGACGGTTCTTGGACTGAATGGGCCCAACGCGTCAAACCAAGCGACAACCTCATCGCCAAGGAGAATTAACGTTGAGATGCCGACCTTCTTTCTGCTGTTGACCGTATCATTGTGTTGTCTTCAAAGCGCTGGCGTACGGAGCATGCTCATTGTAGGATATCGTGGCGAGCTTGTTGCTTGGAGGGTTTGAAGTCGACGGTCGAAAGAAAAAGGCTGCAGGTCCGTCAGTTACGTGTGTCGCTGTTTGTCACATGCCAGCATTACGGTCCGCACAATAGCTTATGAATCTATTGTTTGCCTCAATAGGATCCGCGCTTGTGACTACTGCTGTGGGCTTCGTACCGCGGCCGCAGCTAGCCGGATGCAGTGCCTGACGATTTCAGTGCATGCTGTGCAACAACAGAGCCTTACCTTCGGCGTCCGGCAAGGAAGCGTATGAATATCGCACAATGCCTTTGTGCGATGTCTCCTTGCTGATGAGGCATTCAGTATTCAAGTGAGCCGAGGCCATTCTCAGTACCGAAGATAAGTCACAGCGACCGGGATGGACAACACCCATCCCTTCTCTGCATTGCAAGAGATCTGGCCATGCTGCCCTAATAGAATCAAGATGAAGCGTCTGTAGCTCAAGACAAGTCAAGGCGGAACATTTGAAAGACTACTATGCAGCCGCTCCTGCCCTCAAGGCTGCCAAGCAAATAATTGAAAACGGTCCACGTGGAAGCCTCACCTCACTTCACTTTGGTTACGTCAAGTCAAACGCTCGAATTCAAAAACCCGACTCTCGTACCACTTCAACTTCTTCCTCGACATCTGCATTTCTCGCAAAGCAGATACACACTCGCTACGCATACACAACCAACACTCGCTCACTTTTGCGACCGCCAACATGTTCTCCTTCCTCATCACCCTCCTCGCCCTCATTGGCACCATCACCGCCTCGCCAGTCTTCAACAAGGGCATCACTGGCAGCCGAATCTTCGCCAATACCAAGCTCACCCGCGGCATCGCAATCCACCTCACCAACACCAAGACCGGAAACTGCAGCGCCCTAATTGAAGAAACCCCCTGGCAAATCACCAACATCGTAACCTTCTCCGCCAACCCGCACCCACACTCAGTCTCCTACTTCCTGTTCGACTTCGAAGACACGAACAGCGGACTCGAGACGAAGACGCAATGTCAATTCTATCTTCCAGCTGGTGCCAACTCATCTGCTCTGACTGCTGGTGGCGAGGATACGTATCATAGCTGTGTGGATGAAGATGTGCGTTTTGCTTGGGATGGGAAGATGTTGAAGGTTGAGCGGTGGTATCACGATGAGTGGTAAGTCGTTAAAAGCAAACTGATTCTGGTGTGGTGAAGCGTGACTGACTTTTGGGGCAGCTTGGGTAAGCCACCGTATGACCATGCTATTGCTCATGGTCGTGCCAATGTTACGTTGTCTAAGACTAAGGCTACGGATGGTGTGCTGGGTACTCAGACTGGAGTTGCTATGCCGATTAGTTCTTTGTCTTGAGCGCGTCGATGATGTTCGAGACTACGAGACTGATGAGGCGCATATGGAATGAAAGGACGGCATGATTTGAGATGCTCACAGCATGACTAAAGCCCGACATCTTCAGGTGTCAGAACGAGGTGGGAAGCAGTTGTTCTACCAACCGGAGGCGACTTGAGGGATTTGCACCAATGGAGAAGGTATCGCAGCTAGACTCTGCAGATAACACTTCCATCAAAACGAACCAATTCACACCATGATCATGACATTGACTTCCATTTATGTCTATACACCCATATCCCTATCTTCTGGCCTTCCTAGCATATACACAACCCTCCACCTCCCATCCGATCATCTATCGCCTCTCCACCAACAAAAAGTGTATCGAAAGATACCCGAGCGCCAGAAACACTGCACAAAAAACCGCCAGTCCAATCGCATCATTCCACAGCGCAAGAACATCAAACCCAAAACTCGACAAAATCGCCGAACCGGGGACTTCGATGTCCAAACCATACTTGTGATCGACGAGAGACAAGTATCGGACTTCGTTGACGATGAGGCCTTCGAAGGCGAAGTGGAAGATTGAGAGCTAGAACACAAACATCATCAGTATATGCGCAAAAAAGGTATGGGAAGGAGTGATTGTGAACTCACCGATTGCAACCACAACAACGGCCTCGGAATCGTCTCATGATTCAAAAGAAATCCTCCGAACAACAGCGAAAACAACATAACCAGTACACCCAACAAATTCGCAACGCCTTGGTTTCGAACGCAGATGCCGATAAACAACATAACCATAGCAGCAGCCAAATTAAAAAGCACAATAAAAAGTATAAATTTAAAAAATTCTCCCCAAGAAGGTATCAGTCCCGTCATGGGGTATACTATACAACCCATGATAAGCGGCGGGATGAGTCGTAGAGGAACGATATCGAAGACCAGTTTCGCGAGGTAGTAGGCTGGAGGAGCATAATACCCCTTCGCCCGTTCTCTTAAAAACAGTAAACGTTCGGGAGCGAAGACCGTGAGCGAAGTAAGAGCCGAGAATCCATAAAGTGCGAGTAAGAAGAAAAAGAATCCCAAGCGGTTTTGGAATCCTTTGAGGTCGTCGGTTAGGCCGTAGAATAAGAAGCCAGTGAAGACGGCGAGGACGATGGCGATGGCGTAGTGTGTTAGCATGAGCATTGGGTCGCGGTAAAGGTTTCGCCATGTTCGGAAGGAGAGGATGATGAATTGTCGATGAATCCAGGGTTTGCGGTAACCTTTGACTTTTCCGCCGAGACTGCCGTTTGGCATGCCGGTAGCGTGGCCGTTTGTGTCGGTGCCGGAGATCATGTTGTGAATGTCGTTGCGGAGTTCTTGGGCAACTTCTGAATTGCGGTAGCCTGAGACGAGAATGTCTAGGTTGGTGCCTGTCGCGCCTTCTTCGGCCGGTGGAAGGTTGGTTGGGTCTTCTGCGATGTGTGGGATCGGCTGACCTTGCTGCTTGTTCAGTCTTACCCACTGCTGATCTCTGCCTTCCATGTCCCTTTCGAATGCGCTCTCGCCGCCATCACTACGGACGCTTGAGGCACTCGGAAGCTCGATGGAGCCAGGCTTGCGGGAGTATAATTGCCGCTCTTGCTGTTTCCGTATGCTGTCCTTTCTCTTGCCTCGTGGACGAAGCAGAGGTTCTCCAGCTGATGCTGTCGATTCGCCAATGCTCACGTTACTAATGCTCGGAATGCTCTTGATCGCCATGGTAGAGCTAGCGCGTGTAGTCCTTCCGTCTGCTTCGGCAAGCTGGTCTTCGAGATCATCGTCGTCACCGATTGGTGCACTAGCGTGCATCGTCAAGTCAACGAGGTAGTCGGCAATGTTGAAGCCAGGCGGGCAGGAATAGCCGATGCTGTCAAAATAGCTTTGGCAGTCCCGGAAAGGCCCGCTGTACACAGTCCGGCCGTGGGCGAGAAGGATGAGTTGATCGAATAGCGCCACAATGTTCGAACGTGGCTGATGAATGGTGAAGACAACAGTTCTGTTGTAGGTCTTGACCAGAGTGACAAGGCACTCGATGACGTTGAAAGCGTTGAATGCATCAAGACCGGACGTTGGCTCGTCGAGGAACAGAATGCTAGGGCTGGTGACAAGTTCGCAAGCAATGCCCACGCGTCGCTTCTCACCACCAGAGATGCCGCGACCGTGACCAGAGTCCTCGGAACCGATGATTTGATCCTTGATGTGGTAAATACCAAGTTGTCGTTCTACGTCTTCCACTTTCTGCTCCTTGGCGGCGCGACTCATCTCTCTCGGCAATCGAAGCAGAGCAGAGTCCAAGATGGTCTCGTGTACAGTAAGTGTTGGAAGCATGGTATCATCTTGGTCCACAAAGCCGATCACATTTTGGAACTGGTCATCTGAGACCTTCTCGCCATTCAACCATGCCTCACCGGTAACCAGTCCGCGTTTTCTCTTGCGAGCAAGAATGTCCAAGAATGTAGTCTTGCCAGCACCGGAAGCACCCATAATCGCCATGAGCTCTCCTGGATGCACAGCACCAGTGACATTGGTCAGAATCTGCTTGCCCTTTATGTTGTACGAAATGTTCTCGAAGAGTAAAGCGGCAGGCTTGTGATCAGCCAGGAGTCTGGCATTCTCTTCCTCTTCATCCTCCGAAAGATGAATGTAGCCCCAATTACGACCAGCAAATCTTCGATTGAGGAAGAAGATCAAAAGCACGACTGCAACAATGAAGAGAGCGACCCCAGAAATGACACCAGCAATCAGAGGCGTGTTGATAGTTTTGATCGGTCGTTGGTAGCCAGGCACTTCATTCTTGTACAAGCACTCGCCACTGTGGCATTTCAAGAAGATGCTCTTGTCGCCAAAAACGCTTGAGATCAAGCCATTCATGCCAGGCTCTGAGAAAGCACTGCCATCGTCTGGTGAACCACCATCAGTGCTGGTCGACCTGAACTCAGCTGGCCCTTTGATCTCCTCTTCCAAGAAGTCTCCAATGTCGATGCTGCCGTTCTCACCACAAAGCATGCGGCCCGGCACGCACTTGCATTTGATGTTCTCGCATTTGTACTTGGTTGTGTTTCTGTTCTCGCTGGCCTGCGCTTCCCAGCTGCACGTGTCAAGTCCACAATAGAAGCTCTCCCGCTGATCCACCCAGAACTGGAAATTACACTCGGCTCTTTCTGCATTGCAGCTGAATGTGGCTTGTGGCTTCTTGTCCTTCAGCGTGTCTAGGATCTTCTTGTTCGTGATATCACAGATCTGGAAGTTCTCTTTCTGCACCACACCTTCCCGATAGCACACGCCATCTTCTCCCGTCGGCATCATAGCGTTGCATGCTTGGTTGGTTTTGCATACATTGCAATTGATGCCCTCCCAGCCCTCTTTGCACTGACAAGTGTCTCCCTGCCGAGGCAATCGGTCCTTGCCATCTGGAAGAGCACCACATAGAGGCTGACTGCAGTCTTCACCACCGAAGCCAGGAGGACAGGAGCATTTGCCACTACTCTTGGTACAATTGCCGAACTGCAGGCAGGGCATGTCTGCCAGATTGCAATTGAAACATGGCGGGCAGTCTTCGGGTCGCTTGTCTCGCTGGTATAGCTCGAATGGGTTGCGGGCTAGCAGTAGATCGTCGCTGGTGGAGTGGTACTGATGCGTCTGGCGGGCGGCAAGGACTGTAGATGGTAGAGACAGGAGCGCCGCTATGGACGCAGTGTATAGGAAGCGCCACATGATACGTCGAGCGACTGCAGCTGGCGAGTCGCGTAGGCCGAAGGATAAGCAGATAAGGAGCCGAAGCTGGAAGACGACGTGTTTCAGCGCATGGAGGTGAGTGTGGCAATAATACAATGCACAGAGAATGGAAAGGCGATGCCTGAAGACGTCTGGTAGAGGCAGAACAGTGAAGACGTGTAGATGGTGGCGGTACAAGCTGCCTTCCCTTCTGGGCATCCCTACTTGACCATCGAGATCCACGAAAGCCGAGCCGAGGCGGCGCACGTGGCAGAAACAACCCGGTCCTCCTGACGTACTCCTTTACCACCACCACCACAACATCAACATCAACGCCTTCAACTCCATATCATCTGTGCGAATCTGTTCGACGGACTTTGCTATACATGGACCAGACTTCGTGGCACTGTGGCTGTCAAGCTCCTCACATAGGTCAACAGGCCTCCAAGATCATGCGAAAATCCCGCGTGATGAAAATACTTCGCTCCTGTGAACAAGCAGGATCACGAACAGGGTCGAAGACGCCAAGGTCAGGGAATACATCTGGAGTATAATGCATGGAGACTTCGCATCGGGATTAAATGCTCGCTGGACTGCGGGCCTCCAACTCATTCCTCCAACTTGTGCTCCTTGATAATCTTCTCTGCAGCAATCTCACCAACGAGATACGCAATGCTCATCGGATGACAGCTCAGTAAAATCGGCAGCACACTCAAGTCTACCACCCTCAGATTTTTCACGCCCTTGACTTTGAAGTCGCTGGTCACGCAGGCCTCCTTATCCTGTTCCCCACCCATCTTGACAGTACAGGAAGGATGCCAAGTGCTCCCAGCCCTGTCCTTCCAAAATTCCAGCACATCGTTCTCCTCTTCGCTGGCCGGGGTGTCTACTGGTCTTTCAATGTTTGAGGCGAGCAGAGGATGTCGGACAAAGTCCAATGTACGCTTGGTGGCTGCTATAGCACATACTCGATCGAAAGGATGCGAAAAGAGCTCTGGGTCTATGATCGGTCGAGCATCGTAATCCTCAGAGCACAGCGTGATTGTTCCTCTGGATTGGGGATTGTGGAGGAATACGAAGATGGTAAGGTAATGCTTCTCTGGGGCGGAGAGGGCATTTGGTGAGCAAGTTGGAATGTCTGTGTTCGTCAATCGACGTAATGAATGAGAAGTACTGATGCACTTACGACAGCTGAGTTCCCAGATCGGCACAGAGTCTTTCTTCAGATGGCTTTTCACGTCGTCGTTCAAGAGATTGAACTCCTCCGATTCCAGAACTTCGTCAGCTTTGAAGAATCCAATCGTCAGGCCTTGGAAGAAGACACCCAAGGGGCCCGAGCTATCTTCTCGAAACTGTGCTTGAGCTTTCTCAACGACTTCTGGATTTGCAAAATGTTGTGGCCACTCCACGAGGCCTTCTTTCTGCTCCCAGCAAAGTGGAACCGAGAGGTGGTCTTGCAGATTCTTACCAACTCCAGGCAAGTGATGGAATACTCCAATATTGTGTTTCGTAAGCTCACGTTTGTCACCGATGCCTGACAACATCAAAAGCTTGGGACTTTCAACGGCTCCTGCTGAAATAACGACTTCTTTCAATGCTCGATCTACCGTACAGTGCTGCATTAGTGGAAATCCTCTACCTAATCGAATTGGTCGTACTTTACATTCTTCCCCATTCGCCAACCTCACGCCAACTGCCTTTTCCTCGTCGAAAAGAATCTTAACAACTAGACTGTCCGCCCTGATGGTCAAATTACTCGGCGCAGTCTCAAGATAAGCCTTCGCAGCAGTGACCCTCCTCCCACGTCTGGCCGTCGAAGGCACACTCGCCAACCCCAACGGATTCCCACTATTTCCATCCAAATTGGAACCCAAACCCGAAGCTTTCGCAGCATCCAACTGAACAGCCACCGGCCTCTCCCAAACTTTCGGATACGAAATCGCAACCTTGCCACCCGTTCCATGCACACTCATATCCGGCTTCGCATACTCCAAGTACTCCTCCCCAACCCTCCCATCAAAATCCTCCAATTTCTCCTTCCGAATTCTAGTCACATTCTCCCACCCAAAACTTTCATCTCCAACCATCTCAGCCCAAAGCTCATAATCGTCTTTTGGACCGATCGTGTATGCGCACATATTGATTGCAGAACTACCTCCGAGGACTTTACCTCGGGAATAATTTATCGCGCGATTGTTTAGCCATTTTTGGGGAATTGTTTTGTCGTTTTCGACGCTGTTGGGGAATTTTGTGGCTGCTGTCCATCGATCGGCGAGGAGCTCGATGTTGCTTTCGTCTTTGGCTATTCCGGCCTCGAGGAGGAGGACGGATGGGGATGATGAAGTTGAGGCGAGACGGGAGGCTAGGCATGAGCCTGCTGGGCCGGCTGTGAAGAGTCAGAGCACTGATTCGTTGAGGTTTTGGAATGATAGGGACGCACAGCCTACCACTATGAACTCGTATTGCATCTTCTACTGGAGTGAGGAAGTGTATTGCACCTGACGGGAAATGCCAGTCTAGTCGACGACAAAAGAGAACGAGCCAAGTCAAGTCTGTCTACAGCATCAGGTTAACACATCAGGCCATCACATCTACCTACCTAATCTAACGAAGCACCAAGCATGTTCTTCACCGCCGTCGATTTAAAGTTCCAGCCGCAATCGGACCGTGGCATGGGGATGCTCCGCGATGGACAAGGCTGTGGCGCCAAGACCGGATCATCGGGCTCTTCTCACATCCGTGCGGTCTGGCCTGATCAGTTTTTAAAAGTCGCCATTCAGGTGCCTAAATGGAGCCCTGTAGTCCCAAGAGTTAGGTGTCTCACACTAAATGGCGGTTCAAAACACGCAAGCCGGGGAAGTATCGGGTTTGGAGGATTGCTCGATGTCGTTGACGGTACGCGTATTCTTGGTAGAGCATGTGTTGCAACATTGTGTCTGGAGAAGATCGCGGAATCCTTCACGATGACTAGCAAACTACCTCGTTTCCCAATAAGCTCTTCGTTCTCGTTGCGTCCATACTCGAACAAGACTATCTTTGCCGCCTCAACACCTAAAAGATATTACCATCAACCCATCGAGACCCGTCTCTACATAAATGGCTCCTTCAAAACTTCTTCAGATGGCAAGACATTCGAAATTAGATCACCATATTCCCACCAAAAAGTAGCAGACGTGCACGAAGCCTCAATCCACGACACAAACCTCGCCGTCTCCGCCGCGAAATCCGCCTTCCCGTCATGGTCCACCCTCTCCCTCCCAGTCCGTGGCCAATATCTCAAAACCCTCGCCTCTCTAATCCGCTCCCACTCCACAGAACTCGCAGAACTCGATGCCCTATCCATGGGACGTCCAATCTCAACCTACTTCGACGCAGTCCGCGCAGCCGAATATTTCGAACATTACGCTGAAACCGCATGGAACGCGAAAGGCGAAACTAGTTTGAATACTCCAGGGTTTGTGAATTTGACGATGAGACAGCCGTATGGAGTCGTGGCTGCTATAATTCCCTGGAACATTCCTGTTGCGATGTGGGCGAGTAAAGTTGCGCCTGCGGTTGCGGCGGGGTGTACGGTTGTTGTCAAGGCTAGTGAGAAGGCGCCGCTGAGTGTGAGTCAGGATGTTTCCCCGCTGGAATTGGTGCTGATGAAGTTTTGAATAGTCAGCGAAACTTGCGACTTTGGTTCATGAGGCTGGATTTCCTCCTGGAGTGATCAATGTTCTGAATGGACATGGTACGCCTTGTGGATCTACGCTTGCTGAGCATATGGATGTTCGCCTGATCAACTTTACTGGGTCCACGGCGACTGGGAGGAAAATTCAGGTTGCGGCGGCGAACTCGAATCTTAAGAAAGTTGTCCTGGAATTAGGCGGGAAATCTCCTGTTCTGGTATTCGAGGATGCCGATATCGAGAAAGCTGCGGTCGAAACTGCGGGATCAATGATACTCAACTCAGGCCAGATATGCATGGCTGGGAGTCGAATATACGTTCAGAACTCCATAGCTGAGAAGTTCACATCAATGTTCGTGAAAGCTTTCAGCAGTGCCCGGAAAGGCGATCCTCTGGATCCAGGAACTCAGCAGGGTCCACAAGCTGACGAACTCCAATTTGAGCGTGTAAAAACATATCTCAATGCCGCAGACGGTACACTCTTGACCGGCGGCAAATCCACCTCACCTGGCTACTTCATCGAACCCACCGCCTACACCAACGTCCCCGAAAACTCGCAAACACAAAAAGAAGAAATTTTCGGTCCATTCGTCAACATCAATACTTTCTCCACCGAAGCCGAAGCTCTAGAAAAAGCCAATGCGACAGAGTATGGGTTGTATGCTTCGGTCTATACACGAGATCTGAACCGTGCGCTTCGTGTTGCGAGTGCTTTCGAAACTGGTGCTGTAGCTGTGAACTGTACGAGTCCGACAAGTCCGCATGATATGCCGTTTGGTGGCTGGAAAGAGTCTGGCCAGGGTAGAGCATTGGGGTTTGGGTGTAGTTTGGAAGAATATCTTGAGGTGAAGAGTGTGATGATTAAGCTGAACGAGGAGACTTGATATTCAAGGCTGCCGATTCTTCTTCTCATGTTCGAACCCCGTCCATCGTGGAAAAGTATCGGTATGAATTCCCATTAAATCCAGCATTCTGCCCACGCTCTGCTCGACTAAGTCGTCGAGAGTCTTTGGCTGCGTGTAGAAAGCAGGAACCGGTGGGAAGACTATTGCTCCTGAACGTCGTACCGCGAGCATGTTTTCGAGATGAATGTCGTTTAGAGGAGTTTCTCGGACAACGAGCATGAGTTTTCGACCTTCTTTAAGACTGACGTCGGCAGCTCGCGAGATCAAATCATCTCCCAAGCCGCATCGTATTGCTGCAAGAGTTTTCATGCTGCAGGGCACGATCATCATGCCGTCATGTTGAAAAGAGCCGGATGCAGGGGCTGCAGACACGTCGCGAGGGCTATAGGAGACCGCAGCAAGACTGGATATTTTGTCGATTCTGTGAGGTGTTTCGTATTTGAGAGTTGCCAGACCCCATTTTGAGATGACAAGATGAGTTTCGATATCGAGCTGTTTCAGAGTTTCGAGTAGACGAATGGCGTAGATCGTCCCAGTTGCACCAGTGATGCCTATCACAAGTCTGTGAGGTTTCGCAATCGTGTACGATACAGGCCTCTGAGATATAGAAGATGGAAATGACTGTGGCGTAGAGCAATGAATGTGGCGCGCGGGAGTAGCGAGCCACTTTGAAAGTTTGATCGATCTCGAGGCCCGGAACATGGTGAATCGTTCCATTCGATGAAAGGCAGGGTGCTTGAATAAGCCGGCGTACATAGATGCTCTCCGAAAGTGTAGAAGTATCACTTTAGACTGCAAGGCTACATGATCCCATGCGTATACCAGTGTCGCTGGATGCTGTGTAATGGTTCTCATTAGCTCATGTCATGCCATACATCCAGTGTTCTACCGAGACGGCCTCTGAGCAAGGATGAGGCTAGGTCTTGCCCGGCTAAGTCACTTGGCGGTCCCCGGGCATGCCAGTCGTGAAGCTATCCGGGGCATAGCAGCTCAACAAAGATCTGATAGCAAGTTTGGAACATGGCAAAGCACGTTGATGATTCTCCTGGTCCTTATTACCGTCTGTCGTCCGTCGAGCAGATTCGTTGGCCATTAGTTCAATTATGCTTTCGTTACTTTCTCGGACAAGACAGTCTGTCAAATCGACATGTGTTCGCAAGGGTCATTTGTGTACTCAAGGCGTCCGTAGCCAGTCCTCTCAAGCTCAAGTCGATTTTCGTGCCTTCATCGAACAACTGCGCAATGACAGAGATCTCGCCGAAATTGGGCAGGAAATCGATCCGCATTTGGAAGTTGCCGCCATCGTGCGCAGAGTGGCCGAAGTAAATGGCAAAGCTCCTTTATTCAACAACATCAAAGGTGCCAGACCTGGAGGTCTTTTTCGCATGTTCGGCAACGCTGCCTCGCTACGCAGCTCTCCCAAGGAACGATTTGGAAGGATTGCGCGGACCTTTGCACTGGAGCCAACCGCAAGCTGGAAGGAAATCTCAGAACGAATTGCCAGGGGTGCACATGCTCCGGCAAACCCGCCTCGTGTCTTGTCCACCGGCCCATGCAAATCAAATGTGCTGACTGGAGATGAAATAGACCTGCATAGACTGCCTTCTCCGAAACTGCACATGGGCGATGGCGGGAAGTATCTCCAGACATATGGCGTTCACGTTCTGCAAACGCCAGACGGGCGTTGGTCAAACTGGTCGATCTTCCGGGGAATGGTCCACGATAGCAAGAACTTGGTCTGCTTGGTTGGTAATGGACAGCACGTCTCCGTTATAAGGAATGAGTGGCTTGCAGCTGGCTTTACAGAAGTCCCCTGGGCACTAGCATTCGGTGTGCCGCCGGCCGCAAATTTTGTTGCAGGTCTTCCTGTGCCTGAAGGAGTCTCTGAGGCCGAGTTCGTGGGAGCTTTGATTGGACAATCGCTAGAGTTGGTGAAATGCGAATTGAGCGATCTGCTGGTGCCTGCAAGCAGCGAGATTGTCTTCGAGGGAACCTTATCATTGACTATGAAGGCAGACGAGGGCCCATTTGGTGATGCGCTCGCTGTTGTTTTTGACGGAGAGAGACATCAGCATCCGCTGTTTCGAGTGGATATGATCACGTATCGTGACAATCCAATTCTACCCATCTCTGTTCCAGGGAAGATCTGCGATGAGTCGGTAAGTGGAAGCCTGAAAACACTGAGGGTGAGAAGCGCACTGCTAAGCGAAAGTCTTGACAGCATACGACGGCCTCCCTGGCCTCCGTCGAGATACTGGCCCTCTGCAGGAAGCTTGGCCTCCCTGTTTTATCTGCTAATGTGCCGCTCGAGAGCTATGGCACGTGGTGTGTTCTACACATCGATACGGACGCACTACGCGATCTTTGCACCACAGCTCCAGCTTTTCGCCGCATGCTCGGTAATCATCTCTTCAATAGCAAGTGTTGCATGCTCATCAATCGTCTAATCTTGGTTGGTAAGGATATCGACCCTTACTCGTATGAATCTGTGACCTGGGCACTCGCAACTCGCTGTCGCCCTGGCGTCGATGAAGAAATCTTTGACGACGTTCCGAGCTTTCCCATGACACCGTATATGGCACATGGCAGAGGGCCTGTGGGAGGAGGGAAACGGGGAGGGAAAGTGGTTTGCGATTGTGTTTTGCAGCTTGAATACGAGCAGGGCTCTGGGGCGCCATTCAGTGCCGTTTCATTCGAAACTAGCTATCCTAGTAGCGTGAAAGAGAGGGTCGAGAAGAATTGGATAGATATGGGGTTTGATGAGGTCTGATAAGGTGGTCAATGGAAGTCGAAGTCAAGAGTGCTCCTCCCCGCCAAGGCCGGCCCGCAAAATTTAAATCCAAGTACCTTTTTGCAATTTCCAGGTACCCTAACCTTAGGCACCTAGATCTGCCTGAATGCCTTACTATATTAGGTTTTAACCCTTTAAAAACATGATTACATAAAGCGTTTACAACTTTATATACTCTATATAATAGAAACTTAATTTATAAGAAAGTCGAAACCCTAAAAACTTAGGATCTAGATTTTTTAGCTATTCTAATACTCGTATCTACTATTAAGGATATTAGATAGTAAGATTAGCCTTAGTAGTAGCTATTAAGAGTCCTACGCTATAGAATTAGCCTTAGTCGCTTCTATTAAGG
>AWYD02002507.1:0-14174 GCA_000504365.2 Pseudocercospora pini-densiflorae CBS 125139 | reverse complement strand
GTATAATAGGCCTTTCTAGGTCGGCGAATTAGGTTAAGTATATATAATATAGCTTATATTTACGTATATATATATAAGGCGCTCTAGGCTTATAACTAATATACTAAAAATAAAAACGTAATTCTTAGTATTAGAAGAAATAGTTAGAACCTCTATTTTAAAATTAGTAGGGATATACTAGTAATAAGAGCGCTAATCTACTCCCTATTTCTACTAAAAGAGTATAGGATTTAGCTTAGTTACGATACTTCTATCCGCCTATTTATAGTACTTATATAGAATATAGATTAGTAAATCTTCTTTCTCTAGTAATATCCTAACTATATATAATCTATAACTATAGTCTAATATAGATTAGATACTATAAGTATCTTAATAGAAAATATTCTAAGCGCTACTTTCTATATATATATCTTAATTTAGTATACTAGTTATAAGGAACTAATATATCTACTACTTCTATAAGACTAATACTAATTAGATTTATAAAATCGATCTATAGCTATTAAGTAGTAACTAGTATCCTACTTATATAGTAATATTATTTAGTAAGTATATAGTTAATTCTAATCTATCTTCGAATAGTAACGTTATAGTCGTATATAGACTACTGTCGGCCCTAATATATAATAGAAACTCTATATAGCCTTTAGCTATAGATATTATATTATCGGTTAGTAGTATTACTCTATTTCGTAGCTTGGGCTCTAGTATCTTTAAGACTGGAAGAGCCATTGGAGACTAGACTGTATAGGGTTAGTGAGAACAAACCAGATGTATAAATCTCTTACTATCAAACAGCACGAAGTCGACATCGGCAATGCCATGTCGCAAGGTCTCGAGAATGTCGCCCTCACGAAGCTCGATCCACGGGTTGACACTGTCGCCAGCCTCTTGCCAATGGGCTCTAGCTTGAGCAGCTTTGGCAGCCTCGTTCTCCGTAGCGACTACACGAGCTGCACCTGGATTCTTGCCAGCAATTGCAGCATTTTGCCCAACAGCCAGCGCCAAATAGATGGTGCTCACACCATAGCTCGTGCCGCATTCGACCACGTTGAGAGCCCCCGAGGCTCGGACCATGTTGTACATGTAGACCGCCTTATCCGGGACCAGGGCAATGAACTTGTCTCGCATCAAGCTGTCGATCAGTTGCTTTCTCTCCTTCGCGTCACTCGAACCACGGGCCTTGATCTGCTCCACGGCTCCGCTGGCTTTGATCTCAGCCTCCTGGTCCAGTGACTTTCGATGTAGCCGACGAAGGAGATCGAGCACATGGCTAGGTGCCTTGATACTCTTGGGCGTTACGGAATCCATGACATTGGCGGGAAGCGTCACAAGAGCTGGAGTGGCCATGTTGATATTCTTGATGTCTCAAGGCGGAATCCGTCCACAAGGCTCACCAAACAGCTTCACAGTAGGATAGGATCACGATCAGTATATGTGGTCATATTGTGATCTTCGATGGCTTCGTTTCTGTGACTCAAGCCAGCCGAAAGCGGCAGCTGTGTAGCGAGCTCGCAGGGAGCGATCATGAGGCACATCAGCTGTTCAACTCATTATGTAGGGCGCGCTTTGGTATGTTCTACTGGACTAGCATGCACGTCGAACATCGGGGATTTTAGCTGGCAGTCGAAGCCGAATATCGGATTTTGTTCCGGACAGGAGCTTTGAGTGATTGGAAGGAACCCGCGTGCATTCCAGCCTGCTCTTTCGTATCTAGCTTCGAGCCGCCATATGCTCTGTGATAGATTGAGTGAATGGAAAACTTCGATGTCTCTGCCTACGCCAGCCTGACAACGGCATAACACTTCGAGAAGAGAATTCGTGTCCGCGGCGCCCGCGGTTGCCTCGCCGATGGACACGCAATCAAAATAGATGGTTAAATACGGACTGAACTCCGCGCCAGTCACATGCCTCCGTTTTTGCACAATCAGCTGCCTCGGCACGCCGGTCTCAAGCCTAAGCCGGACGTCTCACGTCGAAATTCAGGTTTGTCCATACTCGAAGCGACAATGTTTGTGTTTGGTCAAGAATAAAAAGCAAAGCATTTGTGCTGAAGGCACAGGTCCAGTACGCACAAGGAGCTCGCCCCAGTCGAGCTTTTCGAAGCATGGAGGCATCTTCAGAGCAAATTGTCGCAGCCAAGAAGCTCTGGGACCAGTCAACGGCCGACCATACCAAACAGGGCTACTGGGGATCTCCCACTTCGCATGTGAACTTTTGCGAGCAGGTACGAAAGTCAAAGGCTGTCTTGGGAATCTACAGAGGATTGACCTTTGAGAAGGACTACCAGATTACATACTACATCGCGGAGTTCATCAACACTACTACGAGTCTTGCTTATAGTAAGATTGGATCTACATGGGAGCGCCCAAAGATACCACTACTGACTGTGCAATCCCAGTTGCCTACGGCATTCATGGCCTTCGAAGACAGAAACGTCGAGATGTCAGCCTTTTCTCAACCACGAACCTAGCATACTGGGCCCTCATTGGCGTCGGCATATTTTCCAGTCTTTACCACACAACGCTCAAGTATCAGACACAGATGTCTGACGAGATGTCTATGTATGGCGCTATGGGAAGCTGTCTACTACAAGTCTTTACATTTAAGGAACCTCCATCCATCCAGCGACGCAACGTGGCCATCATATTAGGCGTCATCATCCCATTCATCATCTACCACTGCCTTACGGACGAATTCATACTCCATGTCATTTTATTCTTCACGCTATCGATTACAGTGTCGAGAAGAACACGACACATTATCAAGTCAGAGATCAAGGATGAGGAGCAAAAGAAGAAGCTCAGATTTCTGATCAAGATCGCTTCGTTCTTTGGCTTCGGCTCATTTGGGATCTGGATCATCGACAATCTATGCTGCCCATTGTTGACTAGCGGCAAGAAAGCGGTTGGATATCCCTGGAGCATCTTGCTCGAGTTCCATGGCTGGTGGCACATCGGGACAGCGATATCATCGTATTCTTTCATGGCATTGATCGAGTTCCTGACCAATCCGGAAGAGGGCAAGACCAAAGCTCTTGGTTTTGCATGGCCTGCAAAGGTCGTTCTACAGGACTTGCTCCCGTCAGGCGCAGCGACGCCGAATGGCCATGTCAAGCAAAGCATGAATGGGCAAGGTGACCGCAAGTCGAAATGATTTAGCTAACTAAATGGATAGATTTTGGATATTGGATAGAGCAGAACAATTACAAACGATAGAAACCTGGCTAGTTGCCTAACCAGCCACCATCCACCACGATCGAGCTTCCGGTCACATAATCGCTGGCCGAGCTTGCCAGATAGATCACAGCACCAGCCAAGTCTACCGGATTTCCCCAGCGTTTCATTGGAGTTCGCATCATGACCTGCATCACCAATCAGTCCCAAGATCACCAAGATGATCAAGCCTATGTCGACTTACATAATTGTTGAAGTCCTTGTACTTCGGATCGGTCTGATACTGCTCGGTCAACGGTGTGGTGAAGTATCCCGGATGAATGGAATTGACATTGACACCTTTGGAAGCCCACTCATTGCTAAAAGCTTTGCTCAACTGCATCACACCACCCTTACTCGCGGCATACGGCGTAATGTTCTTGCCGCCAATGAAGCTAATGATCGACGCAATATTAATGATCTTGCCACTCCTGCTCTCATCTTTTAGGATCGGCTTCGCAAACTCCTAGAAAACGTTTCAATCAATCCTGCACCAGCATAGCTCAGGGGACCAACCAACTCACCTGACAAGCAACCAGCGTCGCCTTCAAATTAATATCCAAAACCGCCTCGATATCCTCGTCAGTAAAGTCCTCGGCCTCAGCACGTCTCTGAATCCCAGCACAATTCAGCAAAATATCTCCTTGGATGCCATCTTTCCAGATCTGTGCAAATGTGGCTCGTAAATCTTTTGGGTCTCGGACATCACAATGATACTGCTGGATTTTTCGTCCAGTCTTGGCTACAGCCTCGTGTAAGTTCTGGCTGCCGGGATCGTCTTTCAGTTCGATCGAAACAATGTCAGCACCTCCACTGGCTAGAGCCATTGTCATCGCTGTTCCGAGTCCGCCGGTACCGCCTGTGAGGATCGCTGTTTTTCCAGACAGGGAGAAGAGCTTGGCTGGATCGATGATGGGAGCTTGGTTGGTAGCCATGACTGATTCTTGATGGAAGAGCGATCTGTTCTATGTGGACCTTTTACTGCGCTCTTTGTCTTCAGAGACAGTTTCTGCTTCACACCCACTGACTAGATCCAAGCATGCTGAATAGTTGATGAGGTTGCACATGCATACGCCGTACACACCGAGCTGCGGGGTTCATTTGAGGAGCTGACTCTCGGGTACTCGGACGAGAGCATTGCACCTCCAAAGCATCCTCATAATAACTAACATGATCGAAACTCGTTCTTGTATCATTTCAGCTCAGCTGGTTCGCTGTGAATTTGAGGCTCGAGAGCGCAGCCAGATTCGCTGCGAACAAATGATTCACGTTGGTAGTCCGCTAGATTGACTGGTCCTCGAAGAACGCCAAACAACGAATCTCAATGCTCTCCCTCTTAGGCTCATTCTCGGTGCCAGGTTTCACGAATGCACTATGAGGCGTACGCCTTGCTGTCTTGCCATCGTTGGCGGTATCAAAAAGCTTAATTAAGAGAACCTCATTCGGCGTCATATTGTCGAAGTAGGACCTTCGCAAAAGGATATTAGCACGCTCTTACATTGATCACTGGTTGCCTCAAGCTTACCATTTCTCCTCCGGGTGGTATCTCTTATAGAAGATCTCAAAGTTGTTCGCGGGTGTCAGATTCCCATAATCACTGCCATCTTTTGGAGGAAGGTAGGACTTGATAGGAATAAAGTCTTCCTCACGAGTCGTTCTGGCATCGCACATTGCAAGCGGATCTCTACGAACAGGCGTGATGGGTCGCCAGACACTGATCTAAAGAGACCGTCACTCAGCATGTGCCGAACACCTTGACTCATTCTTCAGATTTACGGAGATGCACTCACGATGCTCCATCTAGTTTTCATCAACCTGTTGACAGCCTCAGGTGGAGTATTGTCTCTCATGATCGCTTCAGATCCAGCATTTGAAAAGTCAACATGCACAAAACCAGCGGGAACAGCTTTGCGCATGGGAGCATTGCCATCTTGAAGCTTCGGATCTTCTTTGACCGCCCGCATGGTCTCCTCTCGACTATCTCGGCGGCTCAGATGAGAGAAGACGTGGACCTTTGTAGCTCCGGTGATGTCTTTGACCAAAGCTTCGACTTCAGGATACGCGACTTCTCTGATGCGATCGAAGACATCGAAAGTTTTCTCCACGCTGGAGTGAGAAGCATGCTGAAATCCTTGAATATCGAGTTTGAACTCCTCACTTCGTGGTCTCGCATCTTCCACTTGTACTTCGTGAGCATCGAATTTACGACGATAGTAGTCGGATACGCCTGTATAGTACTCTGTGTGACCACCTTTGGACGGTTCGAGGTAGTAGTTCAGACTAGTGGTGACTACGCTGGGGTTGGTGGCTGTCATCGTTGCTGACATGTTTGAAGCAATCTCGATAGCTAACAATATGAGTGTGTGTTCAACCAATGATCAATGGCCTCACCGTGCTTATGTGTATTTCGACGCTGCGAGCAACGACCGAGGATGGTCCTAAATGCAGGCCCTAATGACGAGGCATGTCGATACCTGTGAGGTATCAACTCCATGCTGGGTCCAAGTTGTTGAAAATGCGCCTTTCTATTTCATGGAAACATCACAAGCGCAGGGGCAGAGTGTGCTGTGTCACCGTAAATCTCCAGGGTTCTCCTCACGAAGAATGGCGCCCTTCGATAACACTGGATGTCAGAAGAGCCTCATTGGCTACACTGGAGCGCTTGAAAGTGGCGTTCCAGCTCGAGGGTGTTGTAGCACTGCAGGAGCTCCGAAGGCAAGTGGTGCAGCAGGTTGTCTTTTTCCAGGCGGCAAGCTTGGGCAGTTGTCTTCTCAGCTGTGGCATTTCCGAGGTTTTCGCTTCTGATATCGTAAGGTCCGTGACCACGTCCTCCCAAGCACAGCCAGCCTGAGGCACACATGGCATACGCTACAGCAACACAGATACGACGCTTTGGTATGGTCCTAAGCTCATAAAAATGCGTCATCGACCTATTGTTCTTCTTGCTTGTCCTACGCTCGGTCGTCTGTTACTGGTCGAGCTTGCCAGGAGCCTGAAACGCGCCTTCTCCGAACCATTTCTGTCGGTCTGTACATCTCCATGAGTCTTACGCCAATTGCAGGCTCGTTAAGACCGATATATCCTCGGTCGTGTGGTCACTCGTCACTTCGGCGTCTGTGAAGAGATTGTTCAAGCCTCTAGCACGCTGCGCATCAGTCGTTCCTGCGCAAGTCCGCCCAATAGACAGTCTGCTGGGGCTCTTCACCCCACGATATATGCATTGCTCTGTCAATTCAATGTGTGATGTTCGCCGACCTGTCAGGCACGTGTCCACAGAAGTCCCCTGAACATGGTTGTGATCAACCCGATTGACGCTAAAGGGCACATGGGTTGTTTTGTGACGCCATAATCGGTCTCTCAAGAACTATTCTTGGCTGTATGTTCACCGCGGGATGAGCTGATCTGGCGTGTCCATGCCGCGAGACTCCAAGGTGTAATACTAACCTATACTTTCACCTGTATGCTCGCGCCTGCCAGACTCCGTAGGTCCTGTTTGCTCCATGAACAGAGGCAGAGATGGTTTTGTGATCACACATTGTTCACCGACGACCCTGAGAAAGCCGTCAAGCCGGACCCCCGGGAGGTCTAAATTTTGAGCCATTCAAGAGCTTTGCTCAGTACCCGTGTCCACATCCTACAGCATCCACCGCCAGGACAGCGAGGTTTTGCATGTCGTGGCAAACACTGACGAACACTTACTTCTCTGCGCAGACCATGGACGGTGAAACAGCGGGCAAGCGGTGACGCGCTGACGTCTATTGTTGCCGGCGATAGAACCCCAACAAAGACGCTCCGTAGCCATTCGAAGCTTTTGCATGATCTTCATGCACGCGACCGATTGTGCTTGATAGCTTCTCACAGCTCCTCACTCTCCTTTCTAGCCGCACAGCGCTTACTGCTGTCTGCAAGGGCATTGATCTCGAGACTCGGCCTCGGGCTTCGGCCGTCGCAGAGACAGTGCGACCATGAAGTTCGGGCAGAATCTCCCGCGCAACCAGGTGCCTGAGTGGGCTTCATCGTATATCGACTACAAGGCATTGAAGAAGTTGATCAAAGCCGCCACCAAGAACGCTGAGGAGCATGGCGGAGAAGAGCCAGACCTGGCTGGTACTGTAAGCGAGTCCATGGGCACGTTAGATAACCTAACCGTCCTGCAGAGTTCTTCTACACTCTTGATCGCCAGCTAGAGGATGTCGACACCTTCTACAATCGCAAGTATGCCGAGTTCTCCCGCCGACTGCGACTTCTGTACGACCGCTATGGCATGGCATCCAAGCTCAAGGATGGCATGGAAAAGGAGGACATGGAAGACCTGATGGGTACACTGCTTGAGCTTCGCGGACAGTATCGCAAGCTTCAGTGGTATGGCGAGGTCAATCGCCGTGGCTTCGTGAAGATTACCAAGAAGCTGGACAAGAAGATAGCATCTTCCTCGACCCAGAGCCGGTATCTGACCACAAAGGTTGACCCAAAGCCGTTCGCTACTAACAACAAGCTCACGCTTGATATGCGTGGCATCAATGAATGGCTCTCCAGCTTGGGCGAGATCAAGGTCTTGGATGATTCCAGTTCAGTACACTCCGGCAGCTCTGGCTCCATTCACCGTATGGGCTCTAGGGCTGCTCTGCGGATTCCGTCCTCTGCGCTGGAAGCGATGGAGAATGCTGTCCGCGAGGACAACACGGCTAAGTTGTTTGAGCTTGTGTCTACTCACCTTCCCAATGCCAACAATGGCATGCAGAAAGGCCTCCTCCTTGACCTACTGCAACGAGCGATAAGCTTTCAGAAACTTAATTGTATAGCAGCCATCATCGACAAGGTGCCCTCGATCGATCCAGACGACGACATGAACAAGCGCAACTGCTTGCACCGACTCATCATCGCAACTGGACGAGCAAGAGCATCGCACAATTCTGGTGGATACCAAGAGATATCCAAGACCACGGGCTATATCAATGCTGCAGAGCCACCGGTGCGAGCTCCAGGCGCTTTCAAGGTCGAAGAGCGTGATCCAGATCAGGACCCGTTCAAAGATGACCATGTCGAGAAAGTGCTTGTCTTCATTTTGGAACATCTGAGGAAGGAGCAACAGCCAGCAGTGCTCACCAAAGACATTTATGGCAGGATGCCACTACATTATGCAGCTCAGTATGGCCTTGTATTCGCCACCGACATGCTGATGAAGCACATGCAGCAGTGGAATCTGTTCGATGTTTCCGGCGGCATTGACGCAGCAGAATGGCAGGACGACGAAGGCTACGCGCCCCTTCACCTTGCTGTCATTGGTGGCCACTACCGCACGTCTAAAGCGCTGTTACTCGTCGATGACTGGCACAACTTCAAAGATGCTCGTTTGACCAACAAGCACGCTGAGAAGAGCGGCTTGTCTCTGGAATTGGCCACAAAGTCCAACTACCACAAGATTGTGAAGCTCCTCGTCGACGTCGGTGTCGATGTCAACTTTCGTGACGAGAATGGAGAGACTGCGCTCCACATTGCCGCTAGATTCGGTTATGAGGATTGTGCACGTGCTCTTCTCGATGCAAAGGAGGGCGAGCAGCGCATCAACGTCGAGATAGGCGAGAAAGCGTACAATTGGACGCCATTGTTCATCGCCTGTGTCAATGGCCATATGAATATCGTGAAACTTCTGATTGCTGCTGGAGCGCAAATCAATAAGTTGGATTCCTCGCTCTGGACGCCTCAGGAACATGCTGCTCTTCGCGGCCACATTGACATCGCCAAGTACCTTGCACAGTTCACGCCACCTCCGAGCATACATCCGAGCCCAGAGTTGCAAGCTCAGCTGTCTGGATCGCCTCCAAAATCTTCTTCTCTAGAAGACAGGCGCTCAAATGGCGTGCAGCGAGAAGAGGTCCAGAGGATGAGAATCCCAGAACCGGTGAAATCTTTCGGTCATCGTTACTTGTCGGATGACTCGATGGTATTGGTGTCGCTCGGCACTTTGGACGAAAACAAAGACCTGAAGCCGATCAGCTTGGAGGACATTGCGATCACCGATGCTCACGCCACGCAGCTTGATACAGCTTTGTCCCTTGTGGTGACGGCGCAAGGTGCCACCGGCGAGCCAAATGTGATTGATCTGCCAATCCAGGAGGAGATCAGCACGACGCCAATCACCTTCATGTGCAAAGACCCTTCAAAGGTGAAGCTCTTGTTCGACCTTGTACCGACCTATTCCGGATCCACGGACAAGAGAATTGCGCGAGCTGTTGCACTGCTGTCCAGCATCAAGACTGGTGTTGGCAACAAGCGCACGACCTTGCAGACCGACCTCAGTGTTCCTCTTCTTGCTGGACCCAATTTTGACGTAATCGGCACAATCAACTTCAACTTCCTGATCATCACGCCGTTCAAGCACCCGAATCTCAGCATTTCTGAAGAGAAGACATATTGGACAAAGTCGTCCACCAGGGTTATTGGCCACCGCGGCCTTGGCAAGAACATGTCAACAAAAACGTCGTTGCAGCTTGGAGAGAACACTATTCAGTCCTTCATCACCGCGGCTAACTTGGGCGCTTCGTACGTTGAATTCGACGTACAGATGACCAAAGACCACGTTCCGGTCATCTATCACGACTTTACTGTCAGCGAAACAGGTGCAGATGTGCCGGTGCACACACTTACTCTAGAGCAATTTCTAGCTTTAAGCGACACTCCTAAGCCATCACGGCCAAATTCGCCGCCCACGACAAATGGGCGCAGCGAGCGAGCTATCCACGATCGACGCGTACAGCGTTCCTATTCGGTCGGTGCACCGTTTGAGGACACTAAGAGAGATCGTCTCAAGCACACACGTGATTTCAAGATCAAGGGTTTCAAGGGCAATACCCGTGGTGATGTGATTCAATCGCAATTCACGACGCTCGAGCAAATGTTCGACTCGCTTCCGGAAGATGTCGGCTTCAATATTGAGATGAAGTATCCTATGCTTTTTGAGCTTGTTGAAGAAGAGATGGACACTTACGCCATTGAGCTCAACTTGTTTGTCGACACAGTCCTCAAGATGGTGTACGACCGACGAAAGAAGAGGAACATCGTCTTCTCTTCTTTCCACCCAGATATTTGCTTGATGCTCACCTTCAAGCAGCCATCGATTCCGGTTCTGTTTTTGACCGATGCTGGAGTCTCGCCCGTTGGAGATATCCGAGCGTCGTCACTTCAAGAAGCAGTCCGCTTTGCGTCGCGCTGGAATCTTCTGGGCATCGTCAGCGCCGCTGAGCCCTTCGTGCTCTGTCCGCGACTCATTAATGTCGTCCAGTCATCCGAGCTTATATGTGTCTCCTATGGAACCTTGAACAACGATCCGCACAACAGCAATCTGCAAGCGCAAGCCGGCATCGACGCTGTCATTGTTGATAGCGTAGCACGAATCCGAAAGGGATTGACGGAAGCAGAGGCTCCGAAGAGCATCACAAATGGGCAACAAGATCAGACTGAAAATAAGGCGGAGGTCAAGCGCACCAACGGCACCACCGAGGGAGTCTCGACGTTGACACAAGAATTGAAGGATGGCTTGCAGCTTGCAGCACAGGTGCAAAACAATCAGCAAGCTCAGCAATAACAATGATATGGCCTCACTGCCATATAAATCAACAGGAACACCAGGCGTCAAGAGGATACACGAGTGGCGCACACATCCAACATGCGCCAGTCATGTTGAGTGATGCTGTATATTTGGAAGGAACACTGTTCTCTGCTTTTGCTTTCCTGGCCTCAAGGGTCTCAGGATTGGTGTTTGCATTCTATGGCGTTTCTGCGTTTCATCTCTACTGGAGCTGGAGGTGCTCGCGTCCCAATCGGATGCTTGAGCTTGATGAGATGTGCGTGCGGCGATGAGAAGAAGGAGAAGATATAGAAGGTAGAAGTAGAGTCGCCGAGGTGCTCAAGCTGATAGCAGGCAGCTCTGATGTATACTCCATGCCACGGCTCGTAGAGAGCTGTGATATACGACGACGAAAAGCGATTGGTTGACTTTTCATCATGCAGATCACTCTCGCCACATTAAGAGCGCTTGCAACATTCCGCATCGCGAAGCAAATGTTACCTAGCAAGATTTCGTCAAAAGCAACAACGCTTGTCCGAAGACTTCAGGGCAAACTGGACCCAATGATGTATACTGACCAAGCAGACCTAGATCACAGATCTATCGAGGACATGGAAAAGGCTGCGAAAGGCTTGTGGACTCAACTTGGGACTAATGGTGAGGGCAGCCTTAGGCTAGCCCGCCACTGATCAGCATGGCACGAGCTTCATCTCGATCAGTTCAACTTCTTATATTCACACCATAGCGCCGCCAGCATATACGTCACAGCGCCGTGAATGCCCGCGCCACTACCACGAGGAAATTGGCGTCTGGTTGTTCTTGGCAGTATGCCAAAGTTGGAAGAGCTGAAGTCCAGATACGCACTGGCGTATCTCGCCTCTGCAACATCCTGGACGGTTCGGCCAACATCATTCGCTTGCAGTCTCACTCACAAACAGACCCAATACTCGAACGGAGCAGCACGGTCTTCATGGCTGTGGCTGTGATATATTGTCCAGCTGAGCCGCCCATGCGCGCCCACGCATAAAGGCCGGACGGCGTCTGGATGATCGAAGGCCATCAGACACGCTCAACACACTCGTTCACAATGGACTGCGACTGCTTCCCTTTCTGTCGCAGCGGCGATCATCATACAGGACATTCCGCAAGCGATCACGCTAGACAACATAATGGCAACTCCTACAACACATCCAGCGATCGATATTACCACAACAGTGTTAACAATAACAATAACATCAACAATGTCAACGGTTCAAACAACATCACTATTCGCGATCTCGCAAGAGGTATCAACAACTACAATAATTTCAGCCCTGTTGTGAGAAATACTACTGGCAGTGTCAATATGAGTCCGGATATGTCACAATACCAAACCTTCAGCTTAGGAGGAGGAAGGAGTAGTATCATCGATATTGCTTCAAGACCTCGTCTTTCTGACGAAGCTGCTGAAGAAGAGCGTCAAAAGCGGCAACGCAGGGAAGAGAGAAGGAGGAGAAAAGCCAGGGAGAAAGAGGAGAGGAAGAAGGAGTTGGAGACTACGTACGCGCTGTTTGGTCTTTCGGATTAAAGGCCGTGTGTTTGTATGTAAGAGGAGATTTTGTCGACAAAATATACCACAACTAATCTCTGCCTATCCGCTGTACCTTCAGCGTCCTCCCCACACCCAAACCCTCCTCCTCAACTCCTTCTCCGCAACCTCAAGCGCTTTCTTCTCTTCCACGATCTCTTGCTGCCTCTTTTGTACTTTCACACAATCCGCTAGAATATTTTTCGTCTCAGCCGCTTTAAAGTCCGGGGAGAAACGCCAGTACTCTGGACCACCGGCCATGTCCCATTTCCAATATCTTCTTCTGAGTTCCTGATCCATTTGTGTGAGTGTCTTGCGCTCGCGATCGAGTTCTTGTTTTCTCAACCCGACTTTCATGTAAGCGTGGGAAAGATTTTGTTGCGATATTTGAAATGCAAGATCGGAGTTCTTGATAGCGTCTTGGACGGCACATTGGATCGTGCAATTTTGTTGGAGAGTTGTCTTTGGTTTCGAAGTTGACGATTGGCGTTGGTCTCTTGCGTACCAGTATCCTGAAATCCCGCCGAAGCCGCAGCCTAGGAAGTATGCGGCTACGCCATAAAGTGGTATTGCCATGTTGTTTGTTCAGGTGGTGATCTGTTCAGTAGGAATGTGTCTTTGAATTTTTAGTCTTGAGAGTTTGAGTAGAGAGGTGGGAAGATTGCAATGAAGATTGGTACTGAATAAGGCTGCGCCAGCTCACCTGTGAGGATTTCTTTCATAAAGCTTACCAGGAACTCCAGCACTCAGAATCATGACGTGCGTAAGGCTTTCCGTACACGCTCGCTCTTGTACACTTCATAGCATGCATCGTTCACGAGAGCTGCAAAGCACTTTCCAGAGGTTATGTCAGCAAACTATGTCGATCAAGCGGATCGTATTCGCCCTTGCTGCGGCATGCGGTGCAGCTGCGTTCGCGATGAGAATTCGGATTTCATCCATGTCCTCCAATGCCAAAGGAGTAGACGAACAAATCGAACCGCCTTATAACCAACACATGAGGCAAAGAAAAGCGATTTTGGCGCGATAATGTCTTGATCTGAGGGCCGGGCGATGAGCTTCCCACAAGGCTGAAGAGTCTTGGCGCTCATCGCGGCAGCCGTTGTGCTCATGATGACTTGGGACTTCTATGACCACATCAGCGCGGGTCGTAAAGACACTGTACTGTGTGAAGCCAGTAACATAATTGGAGATTTCAGCGAAAGTGCTGGCGCGATGTTGAAGATTGCGATGTTGTCGGATCAATGGACCGGAATCCTGGAAGCGCGTGAAGACCTCGGGCAAGCACGGGACGAAAAGGAGAATGCGATTTCTTGCATATCATTCAAAGCCATGAAATTCGTCAAGACCTGCGCCTTTCTCGCGTATGGCCATGGCCTGGTATATCTACACTCGAAAAAACTTTCTATAACTCTTGCAATGCCATTGCATTCATTGTGGCGCCCAACTCCAAGCATGCAGGGCTAAAAATCTTCAAATAGGCCATGGGCTGAGACCACGATACCATAAATCCCAGGAAACGCCGATGAGCGATTGTCTAACCCACAGAGACCTCGACACGGCCCTCGTTACCTGGAGCACCCTTGCCAAGCTCTGGGAGCAGATAGGTGATGTCATCCCATGGATGTCTGTACAGACCAGTCCGCAGTCTCTTCTGGTCCAAGAAGTGTGCAATCAGACCAATGGAGCGACCAAGGACGAAAAGACCGTTGAGTACACCCATCTTGAAGTAGTCTTCGGCTTCTTCGGCGGAGAAAGCGCCGGAGTTTCGGAGGAGATCAACGAAGCAGACAGCAACGCAACCATCGACGTTGAGGATAAG